>JAODKE010000088.1:14594742-14606624 GCA_026779605.1 Mormyrus hasselquistii
AAAAAGGTGTGAGTGAGAGGCCGAGCGCAGGTTGGTGGGTGGGTTGTGGTGGCGGGGTGTGTGGGTGGGTGTGGGGGGGTGTGGGGGGGTGTGGGGGGGGGGGCAGTACGACTGAGCAGTTAAGCCGACTGTAAACATCCATGATTCAGCAGAAGGTCGGGACACTGCTTAAATCGTCCTCCTCGGACGAAGCGTGTCAAATCACAAGAACATCGCCATCGCTGTCTGCATTCCTGGACATAGTGTGTACACCATCACCCTTCTCTCCCCCTCAAGCCTCCACCTGAATGCTGGATCCGAAAAACATGGTAAAAACCAACCATGTCACCCCCCTATGTTTGTTTCGTATGATCTTACACGTCTAAGTATTTATCACTTGGTTGCTATGATGTGAATATCCAATATCTCTGCACGTGTTTCAGAGGGATTTATCTGTATCATAACAATTTACAGGACAGGTTCCTCACAAAATTCCATCATTCATATTTTTTTCTCCAGAAAATAAGAGAGTAGCACAATTTCTCCACTACAGGGTCAAATGAAAAAGGCTAGACGGGGAGGATCTGGGCTGACTTCAACTATATTATTTTTCCATTGCAAACAGGAACGCAGACCAGGATGTTGATTGACATACAGTAACTGTAGTACTGATTGAGCTCACATACCACCAAATAACAGCAAAAACTCTCATACTAAAAGATAAAGGACTCTACACAAACTCTATTTTACATATATTTCCAGCCTAGAAGCCTGAGCTTAACTAACAAAAAACCTTTATTACTGCACAAATGATACAGCAGAACCAGCTACAGAGGCATGAATTATTAAGGGACACGGAATGCGGACATGAAGCACTTTTCATTTCCGACGATTGCTTCAAATCCCACTGGAAGAAGAGGGATTATTTGTGTGCTTATTATTTCACAATATTATTTGCTTTTGCAATATGGAGCTGCCGAAATGAAGAATGAAATGTACAAATGCCACAGTTCAAAGCATTATTCAAGTGGACCCTTTGCAATGGCAGGAGATCACAGAGTTACAGAACTCGCCGGTGTGGATGGTTCCCGTGAAGGAAGCTTCACAACAAAAAAACACTGTGAAAAAGACCCTAAGTGGCAAAATAAGCAAATCTGGCTTCAGTTACTTTTTTATCTTGAATTTTATCTACTGTTATCACTGTCTCTCTTTTCAGTTCTGAGGGATAACGTGCCCAGTGCATGTAACAGACCCCCCCTGTTTGCCCTCCCACCCCATTTGCCTATCTAAGGATCCCACTCAATCCCCTTCTCCTGATGCAACTGGCAAACTTATCAGCCTGTTGAGATATTTCAACTGAACACTGCACTACAGCCACATCATGATCCGTAAACAACTATAACACATTGCGAAATAACTGGAAACGAAACCAATCACAAATATTTTGTGGTGTAACAACATTGCTATATGAGCTTCTACGGACACAGAACATGTGTCATAGGGATGTAAGGATGGAATAGGGTTAATATAATAGACGGCAGTAGATACAGTACGGGTTCGGCAAACGGTGTAGGGAGGAAAAAAGAGGCATCTCAACATTATGTGGGAGAAACATTCAGTACAAGGGTCCTGAGGAGCTGCAACTGAGCACAAGGCTAGGCATTGGGGTCTGGGCACTGTTACCCCCATTTATGTGTACTAGGGAGCAGGAATGAAGAGCAGATGTGCTTATCTCCTGACTTTGCCCTGCCCCACAATCTCTTGTACATGATGGTAGATTTAGCAATCCAGCAACAGGCAAATAAGACCACTAACTGCATAAGACAAGGTAGCTGAATGACATCCCCAAGGACTGGGAAATTTAACATATATTCCTATGGAGAAAATAATTTTACAGAGACATTTTTGGAGTGTGTTTGTGTAGGGAGTGGGTGGGTTTTATGAATTTTATTTGGGACCTGATACCACAGACAGAATTCCAGTGTGTATAATGGTGCAAATGTGAGAGTGGTGCATATTATGTTATGGGTTCTCATTTAAGAGACGAAATACCCTGTACAATATACCACCCACAGAAACAGCGCAGGACAATACATATTCTCAACTACGCTGTAAAACTGTAATCCAGGGAACATAACAGTGATGAGTATTCATTACCTACAAATTCTAGACATGATGCAAGCAAGAAATGAAAGTCGTTTAAATCAAATGCAATACAAACAGTTCCCATGTGTACTGTCCGTGCTCTGCACGCTCACAGTGATTAAAAAATAATTTATAAACGACCCTGCGCAGTTTATTCAAGCTGTGCGCTCTCTTGTCTTGCTGCAGCTCTGGGTTAATAATAGCCTCATAAAGACACAACACGCAGTGTCATCTTGACGGATGCGCCTTTCATCTATCTCGGTATGCGCGCCCCACACAGCGCTGGGATCTGACTTGCTGCTGACTCTCAACTGATGCCGTTAGTGCCCTCAAGTCGAAGAGTATCATCAGTCAAGCAGTAGGGGGCGCCAGCGGCCATGGCTTAATGGCAAATAGTGCGTGCTGCTTTAAATGCAAGCACCACAGTCCCATCGGCGTCCCAAAGGCAATGAACCTTTGCGGCAACGCGGCCATGCTGCAGGAAGGACGTGCAAGGAGAAACCGATGTGAAGAGAGCTGAATGTGCACTACAGCCATACTTATGCATATCTGCGGTTTGGTTTGGGTTTGCTTCTGACAAATCTGTAGATTTTAAACAACATCAGGAGGCGTTTTACTTTGGTCTAGGGTTGTGCTCTGAGTAACCGATTTTCGTAATCCCTGCATTTCATAAGTGAATTGAAAGAAAACAAATACTAGAGGCAAGTAATATACATCATGTTCCGAAGAGGTGTGTGCCAAATATATGGGTAAATATAGTTTTCTTCCTCAGAAGTAGTGCATTTGTAATGGCCAGATTGCATGGAAAGGCCTGCACTCTTCGCTGTGAGTCTCGTGGGAGTGCTGTGACCTCAGCAGTCCCCATCGGCCTTCCTGGGGGGTGTAGCCGCACGTCTCTCCAGTGCACATCATTTTCCTGACAGAGGTCTGAGCAATTCATTCGCCCTCCAGTCAATCTCCATGCTTAGTCGCCCAGCGAAATGGGGAACCATGAAGCCATTGATCTGACCATGTAGTATGATGTCCCGCAATGACCCTGTCCCAAATGAAAAAGGTTAACTGCGGATCTCAGACACATGTTTATTACTGTACATACAGCTACATAGACATTAAAATCAATGTATGTGCAGAATCTAGGGAAAATGCCCCTGTAATCTCTCTCTCTCTCTTTCTTCTCACCCCCCCCCACACAAAAAAACAGAAAATAATAAACAAAATTCAGCTGTTTCAATACTCTTTATTGTTTATGATGGGAAGATTTGCGATTTCCAAAGCTTTACATCGATCAAACATACGCTACATCGTATATAGTGCATGAACATTGTGTTAATCTCTTTAAGCAAATGCAAACAGTTGTGTTTGGGTAGAATTTGAAGACTAGCAATAATTAGAAATGACTTGTGGCTAAGTAATGCAATCAAAATGTAATTGTAAACTGATTTTGAAATATGATCCTATACCCCTTAATAGACAGCATGAAATTTCACATTTCACACCTGATTAATTAATCTCATGATCACGATTTGTTGGGCGTTTTGTGAGGGTAGAGAAGCTTCAGGCCTGGGAAGCCTTACAAGTCACACCTGAGGGAGCAGCATAATATTATGTGCAGCTTAATCTTTTAACCCATTCAATCGAATAATCTTTTTGGGCCAGTAATTACTCCATAAGGTCGGAAGGTCCTAACCGGTCAGCGGCTGTAAAAATGCATTTATGGTAGGAGAATGACAAATATCCGGAGTTGCTGTATTTCATCATTTTTACATAGTGTGAACCATTGCTGAAGTTAATATTTCAGAATTTCCCCTAATTTACAAGAATACCCACATAAAACAATAATTCAGCTTCAATAATGTTCTGTGAATAATGCTCCATCCATCCATCTTCCAACCAATTACAGTGTTACAGGACTGCTGGGGTACACCGCGGATGAGGCTATTATTAATTTTTAAATTGGTAATGCTTTACATTAAGTGCACCTTCATAATGCATTTATTATGCATTCATAGAACATTCATAAGCAGCATGCAAGTACACCTTAACATCCTAACATTCCTTAACAGCTTTAATATACTGTACATTAATAACAAACATTACATAATTATACAATGATAATGTTTGTTATTATTATATGATGTTTGTTATTAATGTATATTACAGCTGTTAAGGGATGTTAGGATGTTAAGGTATACATACATGATATGTATGAATATTTAATGAATACTAAATGAATACATTATGAAGGTGCACTGAACGTATTATGACTGCAATATAAAAGCATTATGAAGATGCAGTTCATGTAAAGTGTTACCCTTTAAAGATGAAGGAGTCCTATGCCTAGTATAGTTGACAGATGCTAAACAGGTTGAAATAATTAACCAATAGCAGCCAGCATATGAGTGGTATTGACACTGATCCTGTGTTCCGTTATGCTCGGACTCACCTCCCTCACCTCGGACTCACATTACACAGCAAGCTGAGAGTCAGGCATGTGGATTGCACAAGGTGGGTGTAGCTCCTTCAAAACCCCCCCCCCCCCAGGTTCTTCTTGTCATTGGAAAACTCACTTCACGCTTTATCTTCTAATGAACTCATCAGGATTATTGTGAAAATGAAAAGGTGGTCGCAAGGTAGACAGTAGGTAGACACAGGCAGCATCCTCAACCTTGGTCACTGGAATCGATCACATTATAGTCCACATACTGAACACTAAAGGATGTTGCATGTCACAACTTAATTTCTGGTTTGAATTTTGCGGTGGAAATGGATGCAATTAAAATTGCGAAACACTAATTAAAGTCAGCAAAATAAAATACTAGCTCTAAGATAATTGTAGGCTGGTTTCATTGCATGATATTGACAGGAAAAGATTAATTTGTATCCAATGTTCATTTGTTTGTCTTTGAATGAAATATGACACATTGTGGAAATAGGGTTCATGTGAATATTGGGGAGGGGGGTTCAGCTTCAACCGTCCTATGCCCCCTCACATGAAATGGAAATAAAAGCTCTTCTTATTGAGCCATATACCCCACCACCCCATGAGCACAAATGTATTCCATTCCCATTGTAAAAACTCAGTGATGCCTTTAAATTGCCCCACATAAAAGCAATTCCTATTGTTAGTTGTTTTGAATCTCATCATTCAAGGAGTCTCAGTGAAATGAGGTTAGGAAGGTCATTATATTATTCAAATAAATTCTCATGAAGAATAGATAAAAATACAAGAACGCACCAGGATGTTTAAACTTCACCTTCATTATGCTTTCCAGTTTTATTCACTTTGGTAAACAGACCTGACACAGCTGGGCAGCTGGTGGCCTTGTGCTGACGGAGGTGTGATGGTGTGGTTTGGTGCTCAAAGTGCCCATTTCAGACCGCCTGCCCTGGAAGATCTGTAAACTTCAAGATACTGTAGCATAGTGAGCATCGGCATGTTTGTCTGGAAGGCAAAGATCACCCACGGAAGGGTCCTGTGATGCTGCAGGGAGGGCATGGGTGATCCTGAATGTGCATTCTCTTGGGATGATAGGACCTGGGTATGGATCAAGGCAGTGGTATTCTCCAGATGGGATGGCAATATGGTTATGATGAAGTTGCTAAATGTATATGGTATTACACTGCATTAGTATTACAAGCTGTATAACACCATGTCACCTGCCACAATGTACTCCTTATTCCAGTATATCGTATAGCATATAGAAATGTCTTTGATTGTAATCTTATCTCATTTTCTTTTTGTTTTTGTTTATTACACTGAAATGACTTCATTTTAAAGGTAGTGCAGTCTTTTTATGTGTCTTTCACCTTTACCAGGTTGTGTACAGTTTCTGCTGTGTTCTGTGGAACAAATTTTTTAGGTGAATTTTTTATGCCAATAGGTATTACTGTTTTGTGCATTGAGTGAAAAATCTGTTTGTTACAGAAACTGTCACAGATTACAGGGATCATCAGCTTTGCATTGTAATTTTTTAGTCATAGGTAGCATTTAAAAATACTAGAGACTAGAGTTGTGATTTTCTAGGTGAAATATTCCCTTGAGTGACTGTGAGTGTGTGTCTCAGTGCCCTGGCTATGTTTTCACCTCACGTTCTCCGGCCATGGAGAGATGAAAGTCTGCGGGCTGTTTTCACTGTGTATGAAGAATGCTTGCCTAAGAGCCGTAATGTCCGCCTCAGGCTTTGCTCGTTGGCAGTTTCACTCCGCGTCATGAGGCCTTACAGGAGACCAGGGAGGTGTATGGGCTTTGAATCTGTCCTAGAGGATCATAGCTTTTTTGCTCATTTAGGAGCAAATGAGGGATCTTATTGAATGTCAAAAACTTTTCAAGATCAACTTTTCGAGCTCTCAGATTATCTCACTGACACCAGATTATATGCATCCCCAGGCAATCTGCCTTCCTTGACCTACCTCTGCCTTTCCTTGGCTCTCCTCCTGTCTCGGTGGCCCACCTTGGCCTTTCCTCTACCTTTTATTTCTGTTTCCTGGAAACAAACTGTGCTTATCTAGAACACCATTGAATCACTTAGGCATATTCACAACAGCTATTAATATAACATTACACTGTCTGTCCGTTGCTTTAATGAAAGTTAATTCAATGTGAGTTTACTTTCATTTTGATGTTATATCTTTTAACTTTTATCACAATTCCAGATGGTTTAGCTGCAGAGGCTCCTGGGCAGTGCCAATTCACCCCTAACCCTCTGTTCCTAGTCTTAATTTACTGATTTAATGCCAGACTGCAGGCACTGTCTTGATCAGTGGTGTAAAATTAATGTACTAAACCATCCACCCCTTTCTGCATTGAGTTGTTCACTGCACAGGTAAATTTTTAAGGATTGAAACTATTCATAAATTGGTAATTTGTGAAAGTGGGTTTTGATTGCCTTAAGATGCATTTTGTTTTGTTTTGTTTAAGATGCTGAGACAAGAAAAATCATCAAAGATGATCTTTTGCTGTTTGTGATATGCTTTTGTTTGTGATGATCATCTGAAACCATCCCTGAATCCAGAGTTGGTGCTGGAATATGGCCTTGAGACCAGTGCATTTTCCTTGTTTTATTTGTTATTTTCATTCAGTTTCAGTGTCTTTTGGGGATTAAATGCTCATTCACTTCAAAACAGGGGGCCATAGTCTAAGCTACATGCTCTGGGGTAAAGGGACATCATGCTTTTGAACAAAACTCTAAAAGAAAAGACTAGTAATCTGTCTATAGCTCATTAATGACTCATTGGTTACTTTAGAAACCATTACAAGTGTTCCCAGGTGAATTTGCATAGTGTAATGAAGGGATAATACACTGATTACCTTCTAAACAAATTCCTGATCAAAAACAGAATTTCTCCACAGTCCTCCCATGTTCATGTAACAAGCAGTTCAGCATTGATAACCATTTAGGCTTTTATAACTGTGATAGTTCAGTTTCCTCTCTTTGTCAGGGTTGCTGCCCATCAGGCCTTTTGCTTTGTACTTGTTTGACCAGCTGGTGTCACTGGCCATCCTGTTTCTGTCTTGTAGCCCTAATTGACTGACTGTGTTTCCCTGCTTCCCGGACTGCTGCATAGTTCTATCGGTAGTTGAGTGGCTGTACCCCTCCAGTCATGAGTTTCCTTTGTGTTGTGTAATTTATATTATTATATTTCTTGTGTTTGGTATTGCTTATTTTTGACTTTGCTTTTTGTCCTTGTTTTTGGTCTACCATGCCCTTGCCTGGTTCAATCTGTTATGTTTGTACTTTTGTCCCTGGTCTTTTTATTTTATTTCATTCCACCTGTTTGTTGCCCTGCTCATGTTTTGGTTGGTTGATTTTCGTGATGGTCCACTCCTGCCATTTGTTAGTCCTCATTATCTGTGTATTTAAGTGTCCGTCTTTATTCATTTCCAAAGTCAGTCCTTGCAGTTGTTCCGGTGGTGTTTGAAGTTGTTGTTCATTTTACTGCATGTTTATCGCTCTGCTCCATTTCCTTTAACGGAATGTAATCCTACTGTAACCCAGGTAGCATCAGTAGTTGTCTGACCTTAGCTTAAGTAAGTCAGGGTCTTTCTCACTGCCATAGCCCAAAGAGATATTTAGTCTAGACAACTTTGCTGCATGTTGTTCAATGGCCATGTTGCATGTGCTAAACACACTCTTGACCTTTGTAGCTACCAATGCAACACAAATGCCACTTTCTTTCATAGAATTTGAAGCTACTACAAAAGTCAGAGGACACTTACCAAAAAAGAAGAAAATAAGTTGCTTTACCTGGTCTGTGCTTATAGAGTGTGCATTTTAACTAAATTGGATTATGAATGGTTAAAATGTCTCCACTATCTGCATTTACAGAGAGATTGTTAGTATCATACTACAGTGTGCACTCTATCTGTTGCAGTTATATGGCTCATACTGTACACACATTTAAAGCTGTTTTGTCAACTAAATCTGTTTCAACACACCAATAAACTGGCAAACAGTAGGTGGTGCCTTGGAACTCTTCCTCTTTTTCCTTTTCGTGCCCTGGTCCCAACATGCAACATGCAACAGGCAACATATTCCCTATTTGGCAATGTAGCAACATGGAAAACATGGAGGGGCTGGTCTATAAAAGGATTTCATTATTGGTAATATGGAACTTGTTTGGATTTTACAAGTTGGATGGCAACACAACAAACCTTTGTAATCCCCTCAAAAGAAAACACTCAAAATAATATGCTTTTATTTTCTTCTTTTAGGTTTTTATAAGGCTATATTTTTTAAATAAGGGAATTAGTTGTACTGTTAAGTAACTTGCAAGACAGACTTAAAACCAACTTGAAAAGAATCGTGATAAGATCATGGATTGTGATCTTACTTAATAAATTGGGATATGATATTTTTGTGATATGACCCACCCCTTGGTGGTTGTACAATATCCACCATATCTTCTGCTGTGATTCCAGAGAACATCTCTGGCTAGAAAAGGGACAGCCTTGTCGCATTGTTGTGACACATTCGATCTTTGAATGCAGCCTTTGAAGGATGCAGCCTCTGAATTCGGATACAGCCAGCCTCCATTTCTCTGCAGAACACATGTGCAACTGTCAGTACCCTACTCACGATAGCAGAATGAACCAGAATGGATGCAGCAAGGGGAGATTCTCCACAAGTTAACCAATCACGGATAACATAGTTCTCTCAGTTGGATAAAAACATAAAAATAGCCTAAAAATTCTGAATTCTGTATTCACCAAATTTAACCTACTTTGGTGGTCATTAATATACCTGGGTGCCCAAGTAAAGTCTATGTGTGAAGGAACACTGCCAAAAGTACAGTTCAAAGCAGTAGTGGAATTAGGAGCTTTTTATGATTTCCTGCAGGTGTTTCCTAGCACTGGGAGGTTATCAGGAAATGCTTATGTCGAGATACTTATTTGTTTGTAATCAGTAACACTGCACCCAGCGGTGAGATCAGCTGATCATTGTTTAATGACCCCTTTTTTTGCATATTGCTGACTGGTTAAGGTAAATGCTGTTACTTCATCACAATCACTTAAGCTCTCTTTGTCATTCTGAAGCTGTCCATCTACGAATACCAACACTTTACAAATGCCTTCATTGACAGCATCATGTTTTCTGAGTAAAATTTACCTGCTAATTATGCTTTTTTCCTTCTCACTTTTACAGGCAGTTAATGATTACACTAGAACTCCAATTAGTGCTTGTTTTCTGTGAAGCAGCCACACACCTGTGCTTTTCAGATTCAATTTGATTTGCATAGCCCATTGTGATATCAGAATCAGTTATTCTGTCTGCCCAGAGAGATTGGACACATCAAATTCTGATTATTCCAGTGTCTGTTCTCTTTAAGACTCCCCATTGTCAAATATATACAAATTATGTAGCATAATTTGACTGCATACACTGGCTATGCTCAGGGGTGAACATTTACTGATAGCTGTTATCGTGTCACTAATATTTTGTAGATGTTCACATTTGTTTTTTTCAGGGCCACTTGGGTTTTTCAGTTCTTATTGTGAAATAAACAGAATATATGAAAAATAAAAGGCATCAGATTCCAAGTTATTCAAAGATCAAATGAGAATACTTTGGGTGTATTGAATAAAAACACTAAAAACTCAAGCGTTTGATAGTAAAAAAGTTGTACTTGCGTCTCAGTTGAATTGTTCAGTCTGATTTTTCTTCTGTTCTTCCAATTGTTGCTTTTGCTGTAACTTAATGTACCTTTGGTACATTTTTTTAATTTATTTACCAGTGCTCATATACAAAGCCACGTACAATTGATGGTAACGCAGATAATCTCAATCAGAGCAATTGAGGTTATGGGGCTTGCTTATGGACCCAATAATGAAAACACTCTGCTGACTTCAGGTCTTGAATTGATGACCTCCTGATCACAAGCACAACACACCACTATACCTGCTATATATAGTGTACACACACACACACACTGTCGTTTAATCATATATTTTTGGAAACCACTCATTCATTTCTATGGGAAAAATGCTAATGCTAGCTATGACAACCTTACCCCTTACCCAGCCCTAACCATAACCAAAAGTAACCAAACAAAATACAAGAGTTTTTGCATATTTATTTTTTTCATTGCAGTCACAGATTTTTATAAAATACTCACTCATCCACCATGACAGTCAGCAAGTGACGTGAATATAGGCTATATTCAGTGACCCTGCATTGGATTATAGCTGTCACAATTACTCTATTACATTTTATTAACCCAATTACTTGATTATTAAAAAGCATCATTTAAGATGTTCTTTCTCGATTACTTGTCAGTATGGTGGAAGGGAGTCACACAGAGGATGAGGGTCCAAATGCAGAGCAGAAGCATTATTTTTTTGTGGAAATATTAAAAGTGAATAAAAATGCAGTCGTCTGTCAGTATTGCAAAGCAAAACTTAAGTATCACCACAGGACAACTGCAATGCAGAAGACATCTTAAAAAAAAACTTTTTTTTTTTGATGGACTCAGCCAATAATGTGAGCTTGGCCATAGATAAGTGACATTTATCTTCTTAGAGTAGCATTCCCTGTCTTTGCCATCACTTTGAATGAAATTATTTTGTTTAATTTACTTTTTACGATTTCTGTATGTCAAAATAATCACAGCTAAAAATCAGGTTGGCACTGTGACTTAAGCCCAATCGTCTAACATAATACGGCACATGATGACCATATAGGCCTCATATGTATTATTATTATTAATAATAATAATCATAAAAGTAGTAGTAGGGCAATTTTGTTAACATTGGCCTAGACCTATTGTGTGTTTTAAGGGTGAACAATATGAGGAAAAGTTTGCAGGTCGCATTGGGGTGAAAATTAACTATATAGCCAGATAGCACTTATCTACCGACAGAGTTTGTCAAATATGTTGGTGGGATTACCTTGAGTTATGCCAATTGACACAAAGTAGTGCTGACAAAGTACTTGCTTTTGCTCAGTACAGTCTCAATGAAATATAAAATATTTCCATATAGTGGAAGACAAATGTCTTTTCTCTTGATCACTCATTTTTGTTTCATTAATACAAACGTACCACACAGTCTGTGGTTCCTTTGAAATGTGTGACTCCATTCGCCAGGACAAGAATGATTATGATTGTCTCTTAGCGTGCCTGCCTCAGCACAGGCAAAAGCAGTGGCGGTGAACCTTTTTTTTTTTTCTTTTAACTTATACAAGGTGTCACGCCCACAGGGGCGGGACCGAGCGGACAGCCAGTTAGCAGGGGACACGCTGCCAATATAAGCCGGGTTAGCG
>JAODKE010000088.1:14627328-14638387 GCA_026779605.1 Mormyrus hasselquistii
AACATTTGGGTTTAATGGTCTATACCAGGGGTACCCAACTCAAGTCTTGGATGGCCATAGCCCTGCACATTTTAGGGTTTCCCTTCATTTAACACACCTGATTCAATTCCTTGTGCTAATTACCACACAGCTCTTGAGCTGAATCATTTATGGTGGAACAGGGACATAACTAAGCTGCACAGGGCTCTGGCCCTCCAGGACTGCAGTTGGGCACCCCTGGTATATACAATAATTGTGCAAAATGATACAGTGTGGAAGAGGATAGTGATGGTCACACTTTTCTTACAAGTTACTATTCACAAGAAAATGGTGGTGTTATACTGCAGATTTGCAATAGGAGAATAAAATCAGTTTTACCAGTGCTTCTCTGGGGTGGCACAGTAGTTGCCTCACAGCTCTAGGATCAGGGACTTAGTCACCAAATGTGAATTGTAGTTACCGAATAGTATGTTTGTGTGTGTGTGTGTGTGTGTGTGAAAACGGTTAATCGGAGTTACCAAATTCTGCATACGTGCATGCAAATGATCTGTGAGCGCCTGCGATCGGCTGGAGTCCCGCTCTGGGTCGTCGCCTGTCTTGTGCCCGTAAACTGTCTACTCCCTGTAACCCTGAATAGGACATGATTTACCGGTGCATGGTGGGTGGTGATGTGGGCCTTAAGCAGCCATATACCTATGATCTGTGATTATTGTGTAATAGGAAGAAACACTAAAGCTAGGCAGGACGCAGGGAATAGCCACCAAGCACAACATATAAACAGAGCCTGCTTCTGCTGCCAAACACCTCTCAGACGTCTTTTAGTCTCTAGTCATTGTTTTAGTATCACATTTATAGGATTGGCAATTTGTCATTTATTTTTAAGATATATTACTCTGCAGAGAATAACTTTGATAATGGCGTGAAAGTATTGCCAAAAATTTTGGGATAATTCATGCTATAGTCAGTATCTTATCACTTTCCACATAGTGAGTCAAACGCTCCATTTAGCAAATTGAACCGGCATATTTTAAAGATGAAAAAGGCAGGCCATTCAGTATAGTAACACAAATATAATAGTTCTAAATTTTGTTTAATTTTCTCAACTATGTTGTTTGTTTACACGCATATAATATTTTGATGAAGTTATGCATGCGTAAAATTTGAATAAAATCTAATAAAATATAAGAATCACATAAGGAACAAGCTGTGAAATCTCAACAATTCCTCATGAGGTAAAGCGGCATAAGTAAAGCCTCACAACCTATAAATGTAGGCCCAACATGTGACAAGCAAATTACTATTGTAATGAAATTATACTAGGCTGATGCAAGGTGTCTCTTACCGCTCCCTGGACGCCCACAGAAATGTGTAAATGAGAGCAGGTAATATTTACTTGCATTGCACATCGATTCGATTTAGCATTTTGTTTTCCTTCATGGGACCTGTATTGTCAGTGAACAGGAGTTTCAGTGCTTATTATTACAGATCGGTGTTCCAGAAGAAGAGAATGATTTTGCTTTGATTATAGGAAATTGTAGTTTTGTGCAGGTATCGAATATATTTGTGGATTGTAATCAAGCAGCATCTGTTTTTCTCTCACTGAACTGCAGAACTGGGAAATTTTAAAGCATTTAATGCGATTTTAACTTTTACTCTTCCCTTGTTTATGGGCAATAAACAGCAAAACAACAACAATAATAACAATAACAAACAACAACAAGAACCATAATACTACTACAACTAATAATAATAACAATAATAATAATGGTAGTAATAATAATAATAATAATACTAATAATAATATACATGTGTATGTATATAAATGCCAGGGATACCAATTAAACTAAAATGGGTGCAGGTTAATGACCCAGCTTGGGGTGTTTTTACCCCAGTATTTGTAGCTTGTCCCAAGGCAACCCCTCCTAGTACAGGGAGATTAATTAACAGGGTAATGATTAATGGTTGTGATGTCAAGGGCAGGTCATCGACCCAGGGGCGTGACTGATGGAGGGACCCGGCCCTTATTTTCCTGTTGATTGTGGCAGACCTGCCATGTACCCTGGTGTTTCTACGCTACTTATCGACGTTTATCATTTATTTTATGCACGTGTTTCAGAAACTGGCTCACAGGGGATGTAAATGAACAACAAAAGGGAAACACACAGCCAAAGCCTTCAAGGACTAATTGTAAATTATAGCCACCTGCTTTCATGCACTTAGGTTTATATATGGTGCCAGTGTTAAGTACAAATAAAAGCTGTGTTTTCACACAACCGTAGTGAGCAACCATTGCCGCGTCTGCCTGTTTCTGTAATTATTCCATGCTGGGTATTAATTATTGATGGCAGTGTTAGCTGGACAGCAGAGTCCATTAAAAACACTGCAAACTGGCTGTAAAAAATGGAATGGCTCACTGTTCGAGTAAGGTCAGAAAGACAGGGAATGCGTGCCTTCTCAGGCGTATGTCAGCAGAACCTGGCTGAATTCAAGCGGTGCTGTTATGTAGGAATATGGAAAGGCTAAAATGTTACCAAGAGCACATACTATTGAGGTTGGCTTTGCTGTGGAGTGGGGTTACCAACCTTTTTTGCTTTGATTGCCTATTCGTATAGGATTAGTGGAAAAAAATCTTACCTCGTGAATGCATCTGAATGCAGCCACCTTGAAGTAGCATGGCAGACTGTTATTTACATTTACGTAATGATATGGGACCACTTGATTTTACTGCCAGCAGACTATTCTGTATAATTATATTTACAGCTTATGGTGTTTGTTTCTCTGTTGCTACCAATCCTGCTCTCATTTTATTTATTTATGGCCTATGGCCTGAGTGTTATTTAGCTCTTTTCTATATTCCATATGGATAAATTGTCAGATTTACAAAGCTTTTTTTTAAAAAAAAAAAAAAAAAAAAAAAAAATGAAAATGCACATCGGCCTATTTGAATAATACAGTTAGTTGTGGAGAAGCTAATAGGCACAGTACTGTAAGTGAAAAGAGATAAGGAGGTTTCAGTGAATTTCAGTCATAGAGTTCCTTTGATTTTTTATCTGATCTATTTAATTAAATAATTGTGGGGGGGAAAGATTCACAGGCAAGCTCGCCATCTCTCTGAATTTTATCTAATAAATGGTATACTGTATGATTATCAGTCAATACTTCAAATGAGCTGTGAGAATCATATAAAGGCGACTAAATTATAAGGTTAATTTGCAACAAAAATATTTAAACATTTACTGTCTTCATATGACTTGTACCTTATTAACCCTCATGAAGGTTTCCAGGTGTAACAGCAATAAGGAATCTGGGCTGGTTTGGTTTTGAAATGGCTGTCACTTATATTTATCATGCTGTTTCTGGGATTAATGACATTTTGGTGAAAAAATAACAGCCAGAACTTGCTTAAGTTGGGGCCATGGTAGAATGTTGTTTTTGTTTTTTCAGTGATCTGCTTTGCATTCTTTTGATTTTCTAGATTAATCTGAGTTTAGAAAACTTCTCTCCATCCCACTTTCCACATTATTGCAAATGTGTGTGCATACAAAGAAACAAGAACAGAAACATGCCACAGTATCGACATCCTTGTGTCGTGACCCTGTGATTTAAAATGTCAATAAAAATGGCAGCCAGTGCTTGTAGTGCATGCTTGTATGATCGATTCAGGAAAAAAAAAACTGGAGGTTATTTTCTGTGATATTAGACATCTTGAAAACGTTGTTTTGATTGCTTTATGGCTGACACGTCATGCTCCTGCTCAGAAGTGGGATTAAGGAGGAGGGAGTGAAGAGCCAGAATGATACATTTGCCATGAGGTGAACAACAGAGAACGTCTGTGATGGTTCCCAGATGCCTTGTCTACGCTCTTTTGTGGCTTGGGGCTTTGATGTGAGATAAATCTCCACTTCAATATATATTTTACTGGCAGAGTTATGGGAGATACTGTTGATTGTTTTATTTATTTTTTTTTTATTTTGCTTTATCTCTATTTTTTTTGGGAGGGGGGGTCATAACCAGGAAAGAGAGAGACAGAACAAGGAGACAAATGTGAAATGTGGTGTGTAAATGAATGTTTAAGGACTAAACAAATACCTTATTTGTTTTGTTATTTTTGTGACATTTTAGATTTTCTAACAGAGCCGTGACAGTTGCGATTACCCAGACTTAAAAAATGACTATGTAAAGGTGCGTAATCGCAGTGTCGCCTCTTCCTGTGTCCCAGGATAATTGTATAATACCGGACACAACCTAAGCACCATGTGCCATTTTCTACCCATTTATAATGTCCCGTTGGATTATGGGTCATCAGAAAGAGACGAAGAGAAGTTTCAGGAACGTCACCTTAGAATATTTATTCTGTTTTACTGTCCATATGAAGCCCAAAGTTCCGAGTTAAAATCGAGTTTATTTGTGGCTGTGATATTACTTCTGTGCCCAAATGTGTGCCTGGTCATACTGTAACTGTGACATGAAATCTTTAGAAAGCTGCAAGCAGGCCAGTAAAATGGTTGCAAAGTAGTGTTTTCGGTGACATATTCCCCTGTGGCGTGACCTGCACGTGACCCAGTGCATCTTCTAAGCTGATAAATCTCGAGGCCTTTTAGTGAAAGCAGCTAAGAGCCGTCACATCATAAATTATACAGGAACTGAGCCACCAGGAGTCCCAGCACATGGATGTTAAGGCTAGAGGGGGGCTTTCAATTCATTGCTTTGTTTCCTCCCTAATTTGCTCCCTTTCTGTTTGTTGGATGAAAGTGGGGTTTGATTTCGGATTTCCTTGCTGTTTAGTATTTGAAAATGCTTTAGGTGTCTATTGGAAAAATTTGAACAATAGTTGGCGGTCAGCTAGCGTTTAGCGCCTGATGATGATTTGTCATTTTGATAAATACTGGAAATACTGAGAGGAAGACTACTGTCCAAGTGGATACTTGCCCCCCCCATGCCCCCCGAGCAATGCAGACAGACTGTTTTAGATTGGGACATAATCTGTATTCTGCATTTTTATTTAATGTCCCAATTTCCTGTTTACACTCCTCGCTTTTGGAATCTGGTATCTCAACAAAATGGACAGATTGCGTGATTCAAGTTTACCCTTTCATTCTGGATTGTTCCATCATATGTTCCAGTGAGGAAAGACGTTCCCTGAGCCAGATTTAGAAGTGGTTTTAATGTCTTTGGTAATTACATTGGTTTTATAATCATTAATTTCGCACAGTGGTTTTAAACATGGATGAAACGTCCTTTGAGATTTTATTGGTTTGGTTTTCTTCGTACTGATTGGCGTTGATGCATTTTGTTATCCAGAGCACAACATATATTTTTCTGTATCAGTGCTTTTTAATTGCAGTGTTGGTTAACTGTTTCACATCTGATGATATTTTGCTGACTTACTACTTGAAAAGGACATTTTTGATTTTGTTAGTAGCGTTTGTTCTCACTATCAGGCCTACATTTTCTGTTTTATTTCTCTCTATCACTTTCTCAGATTGTTTTTTATATTTTTCGTTAGATCTCTTTCCATCCGGTATGTCAGGCAGAAAAGAGGTTCGTCGAATCAGTTGTGAGATTTCACTCTGAAGCATTTTCTCACTGCTAGTATGACCCTGTAGTGTTATTATACTGTACAAGCAGAATATGCACACAAGTACTTTCAAAAATACCTTTTGGTATTTCTGGGAACAGACTTTGACTTCCAGACATGGAGTAGTTGATCAAATGCCATGTTTGGTGACCCGAGTAAACGGTCACTCTCAAAACCAATTGCAGTAGTGCTATTGACTCTTTGCTATCTATCTTTTTGGAGTTGATTATTTTCTCGTTAGCTAAGCTTCCTTTCAGCCTCTTGCCTTTCGAAGGGTCTGTTGCTTTGAAGAGGCTCTGTGCTCAGTGGTTCACTTTTATGTGATGGCTTAAAAAAATGGTGGAGCACACACTGAAGGGGATTGATCAGTAGCGTGCTCACTAAGAAAATCGATTTATAGTGTTAGTCCGACTAAAACGGGACTTTTAAAGTATATGTAAACATGTTAGTCCGACTGAAATCGTACCAAACTGAATTTGTCTTAGTCAGACTAAGACACTCATATTATGTGACCAGGAGTCGATTTACTCCTGCATGTATATGACTGTAAAGCTATCGAATTCACCGCTCAACTAAAGGGCGCACCAGGTACCGTACTTTTGGTACTTCAGAAAGGTACAAAAGTACGGTACTTCATGGTGTTAGTTTTTACACCAGTGGAAACCATCACTAAAATATTTTGATGTCAAAGGGGAAAAACACCTAGGAAGTTTGGCAATTTAATGATTTTTCATTTTCAAGATTATCTAGTATATGTTTAAAAATCAGTTTATAGTTTACCTCCCCTGCTTTTGAATGAGCACTGAATGCTTTCTCGAAGACAATCATAATCATTTTCATCCTTGCTGTTTAAATAACTCCTAGATGGGTTTATGAGATATTTATGTTGAATTCCTTTTTGTTTCATAAATATCCCAATATTTATTACAATAAAATCACATTGCAATATTTTCCAATACCCTGCTATCATAGTACTGTATATTAAGCAAAATACTGTATTTCTTGTTACACTATGCTGTTCTGATCTTGTTATATCTGTTCTTCTGTCCAGATCACAATTAAAGCTTGCGTCACTTAATTTGTCCATGCATCCATTATAATTTATTATTTTTTTACGTCTGTGGTGTAAGGGGTCAACCGGAAAATGCCCAATACTAACAAGCTGAAAGGAGCCATATGACCACCTATCGTAGCAGAGTTAGACGTACTTCCTTCAGTAAATCGATTCCCCTCCCATGCATGTATACTGGGACAAGGACAGAGGTCCGATTAAATGGTTGAGCTATAAGCGTAGCTCAACTTAGCTGCGCATGTAAACGTACTGAAAGTTATCAGAGCTTTTCCTGGTGTCATCTAGCTTGGAAACACAGATGCAGCTATTAGCAAAAACTGCATTTCAGTTTGAGAAATGAAGGAAATGCGGGTAATGCTTTACATTGACTGCATCTTCATAATGTCTTTAAAACTCATTTGTTTTAAAGCATGTAAGTGTACCATAACTCTATAATGACAAAAGTATTAGGACATCTGGCCATTACAGCCACAGGAACTCTGATAACATTCTATATCCATAGGCATCAGCATGGAGTTGCACCCCCTTTTGTGTGTCTGTGGGAATTTTTGCCCATTCATGCAGCAGAGCTTTTGTGAGGTCAGACACTGACGTAGGTCCTGAAGACCTGGCTCGCAGTCTCCATTGTAGTACATCCCAAAGGTATTCAGTGTAGTTGAGCTCAGGCCCCTGTGCAGATAGTCAAGTTTTTCCACACCAAATCCACCCAACCATGCCTTTATGAACCATACATGGAAATATAGAATTGCATAAGATTCTGTAGAAGATATCGCTGGGCTGCTCATGCTTGTATCTTCTGTGCAGTGATACCATTGGTGTGTGGTTCCTACATTAAACTGCTTACTACTTACGTCTGTGAATTATCTTGAGTAACTGGGTCATAATTTCTGGCAAGAGACATTGCTGTGGAATTTTTCTAATGTATTTTTTGGTGCTTCAATCACCACAGAGACAATGCCATTCATTCCCATTATGTTCGCGAGAAGATGGACATATCTGTGGGTGATATCTCCAAAACTAGGCAGCTCCCAGCAGAACAACCTGGTTGGATAGATAGTACTAAAGCCCCTCTAAAATCTTAGATTTTAAGTCAGTTTAACTAAAAATCAGTTTGGGGTGAACTGACAGTTTAACAAGTCTATAGAGTTTAAGTCAGGGGATTGTGGGGTCCAAGTGACCTGTCACAGAACCTCGTCTCTTTCCTTGTTCCCAAGACAATACTTACTACTGTACATCAGGGCTCTTGACTGCGACCATTTAGTTGCATTTTGCAAACATTTTTGCTGACAATGCCACCAAATCATCGTATATTACTTGAAGCACGAGGCTGTATCTTGGCGGATTTCAAAATAGCAGAAAAACATTGCTTTTCAAAATACAGTTGAAATACCGTATATCTGGATGTTATCAAAAATGAGATACACATCCATTACTCCTATTAAATATATTGGCTATGTATAACCCAAACCACCATATTTAATTAGTTATATATGACCCAAGCTGTCATATTTAATTTGTTACTATAAAGGTCCTTTCATACTTAACTTTTCTGAGTGTGCTTTCAGTTGCGGGCGAGGGGATGTGACATAAATATCATCACCAGGGGCTGGCTGCGAGTGGCTGTGGTCGGTGCGCATGTAGCATAGATTTTTATGTCAACCATATGCACATCCACTGCATATGTGCAAGATAATTGATGAGGTATATCCATCTGGTGGCATGTATGTGAACTTTGTCCTTTCGATTCATTCAGCTCAAATCAATAAATACGAGTATCGCTCTGGAAGCCTCTTCTCATCTATATTTGTTTAAGATTAGTTATATATTACTATGAAGCCCCTAAGAGGTCGGGGTGAGAAAATATTTTTTTAAATAGTTTTCCGTTAGTAATAGCTACTGTATCCGTTTACAGTACAGCTAATCCGCCAATAAGTATTAATCTAAATGATATGGATATGTCCAGTTAAGTGTACTTTAAGCATTACACTGTGGGGACAATGTACACCGTGTAACTTTAATGTATATGTTTTTATACATATTTATTAATGATGGAACTGTAAACAAGACATCAGGACTATTGAACGCGATGTGCACACTCAAACATTATTTAGGTTTATCCTTGCCATCACGTTGCGGCAAATAGCAAGTGGGCAAGTGTAGTGGAACTGCAAAACTATTGTGAAGAGCTTTCCCCAGTTTGACCTTGTCAGGACTTAGTGTATTCCACCTGTGTGTTGATGGTTATTGATTTATTCTCTATTGATTCTATCTGAAGTCCACATCCATTTTATAATAGCCCTATTTCTTTCTCTCTGGTCCTGCTTGCCGTCCCACCTGCAGGACATCTACCACTTCACCTCCCTGTGCCCCTGGTGTGTAAGCAAAATGATAATGAAAAGCATTCATTTGACGAGAGTCTTCTATGACTTTGAAATGGAATTTTCTCGTTGTTCTTAATTTCTTGCTCAATGCATTGTAATTTTCCTGCTTAAACAGAAGTTCATGTAATATAATTCTGAGACAGGCAACCAGCAGGCATTTTAACTCAAAGCACAAGATCACCGATTTATTTTTGCGACAGACCAAACTCTGACCTTTGTTTGAACTTGAGAAATAAAGATGGAGGTCAGTACATAGTACATGTATGAGGTACACAGACAAAAAAATAGATAAATCAAAAGATTTCTGGTGCTACTGAGGTCTTTAATCTTAAAAAATTGTGGATGGTTTTCTAACCCGCTGTCTGAAATGCTCTGTATCCTATTAGAATCTGCTCCAGGAATGTTCTGGAACAGGTTTCCCTAATTCAGTCATTGGGGACCCTCAGACAGCATACCTGAGCTATCAAGCAATGAAGATCACAGAATTCTTGGTGCAGGTGTTTTGGGAGCTGGGAGGGAGCAATAATGTGGACTGTCTGGGAGTCCCCCAGGACTGGTTTGAAAAACAACAGGTACCAAGGTCATTAATTTGAGAAATTGATGTCTTTATAGTAAAATCCTTGCTCTCTTGTTTTGTCTGATGATGAAAGACCTCCTTCAATCATCCCTTATTGATTGCTGGTGCTGGTTACAACACAACAGTAGGTTCTCCATCTTCAGAAGCCCTGTTCAATATGGCAGACGCAGATGACATTTGAAATCCTATGTCTGACTCTGTAAATCGTGTTAGACTCTTGCCAGACAATAGTAATTAGATTCTTAAAACTGCCACATGTCATAATCCTCAAATTGTGTTGTAGGTTGGTAATCAAACATTTTGAATAAGCATGATTTCATTTTCTGAGAACATTGTGCTGTTTTGGATACACAAATCAAAGGGTTCACCTGTAAACATGTCCAGAGGACAAGGCTTGAGCTTGAATTTTAAATGACAGTGTCCAGAGATACTGAATATATTTGACATTATTCTCCATGTATCCTTGTTTGTCTCACCGTAGTGTTGCCTCTATAAGGAGATGTTCCACATGGCACACCGTGTGTAAATCTGTGTAAATGTGTCACTGCACTGGCCTTTCTGGGGCAAATTCATAACTGAGAAATCTTTGATTTATGGTATAACCCTATAATAAGAAAAAAGCAATAAAACGTCAGTCTTATTTGACATTTTTCATCCTATCTGATGTCAACAGCATGGCATTTTTCCTTTGTTTTTTTAAAACTCTTTATTTGAAGCTGTCATCTATAGTGCACTATAGATACCTTCATAATGCATTATAATGATTGGTATAACAATAAAGAATTACAGCATCTTCTACTGACAGTGCTAAAGCACCAACATAAGAATTAAGGATGTTTTGTACTGCATTATGAATGTATCTACAGTGCATTATGCTGTAGATTATAAAGCATCCATAATGCATAATAAATATAGCTATAATGTGTTATGCCTTTTTATAAATATTTAGAGCCATGTTTATAATGCTTTATGAATGCATTATAATGTATTGTGAATGGATTCATAGATTCTTATAGATATGGCATCCATAGGAAATGTTACAGTTTTTAATCCATTATCAAACACTTTGTAATTGAATTGTTGAAATGTATTTGGGAACAAATTTACCAAATATCGATATCAGCCATTCTTTTTTTAACGTTTTACATTGATTCTAGTAGTGTTTTAATGTATACATTACTTCAAGAATTAAAGTAGACGTGTTAAGGAGTGATGTCGGCTAACCGTATTCAAAGCCCACAGCACTGCTTTCAGTGTGTCGGTTGTGGAGAATGTACTGACAGCATTGCTTGTTGTGGGATCTGGAGACACTACCAAAGTGGGTATAGGCCTACCCGTAGAGGTTGTACTTGCAGGACTGGCAAACAACTGAATGGGGACAGGTGTTGTCCGACTTTTGACAAAACGCTTGTGCTTCTCTCCAATGATATATGAGTCAATGGCTTTAGAGCCCATTCTTGCCAGTTTGATAT
>JAODKE010000088.1:14648960-14685945 GCA_026779605.1 Mormyrus hasselquistii
TATCTATCTATCTATCTATCTATCTATCTATCTATCTATCTATCTATCTATCTATCTATCTATCTATCTATCCTGTCTTCTAATCCTACAGTCCTTTCTTTGAAGTAGTGGCTCTCAACTGGTATAGTCTCACAACTCTAGACCCACATTATTCCTGTAATTAATCCTGTCATCTTCTAAGCACTGTTGCACTTTACGTCATTGTGTCTTTGTTAAAGTGCCCTTAATTGCCCCTCAGGGACAAATAAAATTATTTTGAATTGAATTTAATTAATTAAGTCATGACTGTGAGTTTTTTGTTTTTATTTATTTATCTCTTTTTGTCACCAAAAATTGGGAGGAGGCATTGTGCATCATTGACAAAAGTCAATGATTGCAAAAAATTTTTTTAACCACACAACCCGTGACTCGTGAAAATGTACCACAACCCACTTTTCGTTCTCCAGCCACCTATTGAGAACTGCCTTGAAGTCACCAATGAGTTATAAGCTCTTGCTGTTTTTTTTTCTTATTCCTTAAAGTGCTGCACTTCTGGGGTGTTTAAAATGTGAATGAACTCAGTGTTTAGCAGAATCGCCCCAGTCAGTACACAACAATAGGTTGGATTTTATTCACCAGCCAGGTGATCATGTGGCTGATGAAGCTGAGAAGATGGCGGCTGGATGGATGGGGGGTGGGGTGGGGACAAGCATATTTAAGAAATGAGTCCTGTTTTTCATTGGCTGCTTAGATTGAGTCTGGCTGACGTATCCTCTCTGTTTATTGATGCAGCTAATACAATTCTAAAACACTGCAAAGGTTCTTCTTTTATGGCTAAACATACACTGTCTCTGGATGCAAAATGAGCTGGATTCGCATTGCTCCTGTTTGTGGTCTAAGTGGTTTGCTTTAATATAATTTTCACAGAGGGTAGTGTATACTGTCCTCATACCTCACAGACACTTCGTGGCGTTTTTAAAGAAGAGGATGGTATTTTATTCAGGAGATATTTATTTAAAATTGATATTCACCAGCTGTAATGATTGGAGGTATATAGTGTGTAATGTCATGTTGCAAGGGAACAAGAACATGAGGGCGGCCATTAGGACAAAACAAAAGGGGGATTTATTGAACTCAAAGAACAGAGACAGGAAATAAACTGGATCACAAGGGATCAAAAAACAGGTGGAGGGGAACAAGGAAGGACACAGGCAACAAGAGGGATCGACGTCAATGACCGGACTGGGACTGGCAAGACAAACAGGTGGTTAAATACTAACGAGGGGTAACTAGCACCAGGCATGTCTCATCGGAGCTACACTGTACATCAGGGAGGAGACAAGAGGGTCAGGTGTGCAAGATGTGACATATAACACATTTTTAAATTTGTTTACAGTTTTTTTTTCCAATTTTACTGAAGATTTTCATTTTATTAGGCTTAGAATTAGGTTTTTATCTCTTTGCCTGTTGAGACTAATGTTAGATTAGCTGGCCTAGCATAGATCAAGATGGGCATATGATTTAGGAATAAGAAGCACTTTTTGTGGCCTGTGCTGCCTGGGTTAGGCTCCAGGCCCCCCTCCTCACAATGTGTGATTAGGTGATGGACAAACTGAAAGTCCTTCATTGTTTGCTTAGGACCTCACAATTTGTTAAAAAATATATTCTGGGTTAGTGACAAGCTTAAAACAGGTCAGCCTCAGGTCTTTAAGGGCAGAAGATCCTTAGACTTATACCTTTAACCTTATAGGCAGATGATCAAAGCCTGCTTTCCCAATGTGTTTACAGAAAGCTGCACTGCACGAGGAACTACATCCACATGCACCTGTTCGTGTCCTTCATCCTGAAGGCCGTTGCCGTCTTCATCAAAGACGTAGTTCTCTACGACGTCGGGGAGACGGAGAACTGTTACTCTGAATCCGTGAGTCATGTCATAACCCAGTCATTATGTTTTCCTACAGTACATGAAGATTAGTATAGGGATAATTACTTTTATGTTTCTCAACCGGTTGGTGATTATGTTATGGTGTTGTAGGAGCGAAGGACCTTTGTTCAAGCCTGGAGCTGGGCAAGTCAGTTCTTTAAGGTAGTGTGTGGCTCTGGGCCTGTGACCAGGTCATTGGTTCAAATCCCATAGTTACCAGGCTGATTTCACCATTGAAACCTGAGCGAGGTCCTTACATGATGTGTTTTAAAATATTTAAATATATTAACATAAGCATAATATCCCAATATTATGTATCTTTATGTGGCATATGTTTTGAGAAAAAGCGCAGCCTTTTTTGCATACCAAAATATGTTCATTAATCTAGAAATTGTTTACTTATCTAGAGAGTACACACTCTGTTGGCACAACAGATCAGGTTTTGTTTGCATGCTGTGATATCGTACTTTTCATCTTTAACCAGTAAGACCTTGTTCTACAATGGAATTAAATGCTTTTTCTGATCGGAAATCCTTCAGCCATCAAGCTGTGACGGCCTTGTGTTCTTTGCTTACCTTTAAACTGACGAATGTTTGGCCTTGCCGTTTGCACAGAGTAATTTGAAGGTGTGGTTTTATTTGCAAAGCTCTTAGCAGAAAGATTGTTACAGGTGAAAATTAACAGCTGACTATTGAAATGTGCTTTATGTCTGTCAAATGTTCAGTGCATCAAATGAAAGGCCAGCAAATCTACAGATTATTTTGAAGTTCCTAGTCTGAATCCAAGTTTCTAACCCAAAATATATTTCATTGTAAAGTTTTCATTTTAGCTTCATTATTATTTGATGGAAATAACTGTTAGTTGCTTAACAAGTGTCTCAGATCTAATTTAACTTCCAAATTAAAAATTATGTTTGTGTCCCCTATGCATTCTGGGATATGCTCCAGGCTCTCCATCACCCTGCACTGAATATGCAGTACTGGGAAAATAAAACAGATTTGCACAAATTCCCTTTAAATTATTTAAATTGTGGATGATCGTTTTTTTTATACTGTACTTTTCCAAGGTTAGAGAACTAAGAACTGCCAAATGGAAGAGCTGAGCAATCATATGGTTAAAATTACTTACTGGTGAATAATAATTGTGGTACGGCCAAGGAGTGAAAGATGTTTCAGGGCTGTTTTATTGCTTTTTTTGTTAGTAATGGTGTAAGCACATTACATTCCCCCATTCCCTAAGATTTGCTGTCCAAACAGTATATTAGAGGACCTCCCCTGCAACTGGGGCAAGCAAATGATGTTTAGAGAGGTTCGTGAGTCAATGATTAGGCCACGTGGGTCCAGGGGAGCCCCAGAGGATTCTGGGTAAATGCTCAGTCTTTTCTGTCTCCTGGCTTGAGAAGCGGTCACTGCGGGCCAGCCGGTTGCATTTACAGATCCACCAGCCACAAGGGAGAATCCAGCCATTTGTCAGGGAAACATCTGCCATGTTTCAGCCTGCCAAGCATTATCGCGCTCAGGCTGAGAGTCTGTCAGCCAGCAGGAAATTAAGTCTTTTAGCACAGGACCGAACTACAGCAAGCCTCCTGTTTCACGTACCTTTGGGTGAAGGGACATCTGCTTTCCTTTGATTGTTCAGTCATTTCTGTTACCTGATACTTTACTAGATTACATCTGAGCATTGTAATTAATTTGTTTATCCAATTGTGGTTAACGCGACCATAAATTACATGTCATTAATTGCTTAATTATTTAGTTTGACATAGTGCAAAAGTACCTTGAAACGAAACATTTCAAATCTTATAAACACTTTTGTTGGGGATTTATTGAACTTTAAAAGCACACAAATGTGTTTTTTCCCCCAGTATTACACAACAGTACAAAAAACGGGTCTCTTAAAAGGAAATAACTCGAGGGTCATTATTCCTCCTAATGCGGCGGCTCGGCTCTGAAGGTAGGTCCGTAATGGCAGAACACAAAAGCGCCGAGGTTCAGCACATAATGTGCCCAGAATGGTAGCGGCGGGTTGCCAGGGACTGTGATTCACCTAAGCTGCCCCCTCCCCCCCCAATCTGCCCTTTATGACAATACATCATCCATGCTGGTGATGAATTGTCACACATTCAATGTAAAATAAAGCACTGTAAAAGCTTGGGCTTGTCACTCCACAGGCGTTGCTGCTGCGCCTCTCAGCCTCTCTCAGAATGCTTCTCGTGGGGGGGGCCTCACGCCTCATGAGCCACAGAGAGGATGTTCCGGAAGCCTCTCAGAGCAATATGGGACAATTTGGATGCATTAAGCACCGTGGTCTGCTCTAGTAAGGCCTATTTTAGCTTGATTTGTTGCCGTCAGAGCGGCGATGAATCCATTTCTGAAATCTGGAGCACAGAATATCGAGAAGATTATTATTATAGTGCTTTGAGGTGCATGCAGGCCCTTGAATTTGGCATGCAGAATGTAGCTAAAGTATTACTGAATTTTAAGGTGTATAGCACTGGCCCAGTGCAGACAGTGATGTTTAAGACAAACTTTTTAATAATGAATAAACAGCTTAATGTGTCAGATAAACAAACAAACAAACAAGAAAAAATCCCATGCAAATAATATACAATTATAAAGGATCTGGAGATAAATTCCAAGGCAAACTTAAATATAAAATTGCTTAAGCATGTACGGGGGTTGGATGGATTCAGACTTACCAACATACATTCAGGTCATGCATATTAATTATAGTCACATACATTAAATGCTTCTGAATTAATTTTTTTGAGATTATATTCTGAGCTCTGTAGTTGGAGGTAATGTTATTAAAACAATATTTTTTCTGGCATGCTGCTTTTAAAAGTAACATTTCTTTTTTGTGCAAAAATGTATAAGTCTTGTGTTCATTTTTCTATACAGAAGGCAGCTTGCCTGTGCTTTTTAATTAGTTCTTCTATTTATATGTCTCTGCGTGGATTGCTGTTCTCAGTTTAAAATTGATTCCTTTATGCTTGTATTACCTCAGCCTTGATTGCCCCCCCACAGAAAGGTGCATCTTCTCTTTTGCTGGCTCTTCATCTGGGGTTGCACATTGAGCCTACCTCCTGGCATTTAGGCTGATTGCCGTTGCTTGGAATTCCTTTCTCTCGTGGATTGGAAAAAAAAAAAAAAACAGTTTCTCTAATGACTTTTTGGGTTCCCTTGTGTCCTTGAGACGTCCCTGCGCTGACATATACTGAGCCATTTTACTGAACCCCTAGAGGCACAGCACAAGGGAGTCCACAATGCGAATAAACGAGCCGAGATGTGCGTCCATAATACGAAGAGTGGGGAGTCCTGGGAAGTATATTAAAGTAGCTTAAAACAAGAGGAGCTATCGAATATGACAGATAGATCGATTGTGCTTCATTGAAGAAATTAAAAAAGCAAAATGTACCAGCAAGGCATGTTGGGATTTTTAAGGGAGTCAAGGTTTTAACCATTCCTGTTTACCGTGATGCATCAGCATTACAGTGAAGGGGCTGTAGGCCCACCTTCTTCCTCATTTTGCCTGAGATTGGTTTGTTGGTCTCCTTCCCCCACAATCCTGTCCAGGATCAGGAGTAAGAGGATGGATGATTTATGGTAGGTTCATGATAATGCTGAATTTTACATTTTTCTTTATGTAGGTAAAATGATCATATTGCATGTTTAAATGCCATAATATAGAGCTTCAGTAATTATGAGTTTGTTTTGTTGCTAGACCCTTTATGAAGAGTTATAAAATGGATCCACGATTTCCCTTGCTCGGACACGGTTCACCGGGGCCCCCCCCTGGAGCCAGGCCTGGGGGTGAGGCTCGATGGCGAGCGCCTGGTGGCCAGGCCTGCACCCATGGGGCCTGGTCGGGTACAGCCCGAACAAGGCATGTGGGTCCCCCCTCCAATAGGCTCACCACCTGTAGGAGGGGCCATAGGGGTTGGGTGCAGTTGAGCAGTGGCCAAAGGACCTTGGCAATCCAATCCTTGGCTGCAGAAGCTAGCTCTAGGGACATGGAATGTCACCTCTCTGGTGGGGAAGGAGAGGATGCCATCAAGCTGAAGAAGGAGTCCTATCAGGCCTTTTTGGCCTGTGGGACTTCAGAAGCAGCTGATGAGTACTGGCAAGCCAAGCAGAACATGGCTTTGGCGGTCGCTGAGGCAATGGGAGCATGGGAGGAGTTTGGCGAGGCCATGGAGAACAACTTCCAGACAGCTTTGAGGAGATTCTGGTCCACCATCCGGCGTCTCAGGGTGGGAAAGTGGTGAAGCATCGACACTGTTTATGGTGGGGATGGTGCATTGCTGACCTCAGCTTGGGATGTTGTGGGTCGGTGGAGGGAATACTTCGAAAACCTCCTCTATCCCACCGACACGCCTTCCAATGAGGAAGCAGAGTCTGGGAACTTGGGGGTGGACTCGCCTATCTCTGGGGCAGAGGTCGCTGAGGTGGTTAAAAAGCTCCTCAGTGGCTGGGCCTCGGGGGTTATGAGATCAGCCCGGAGTTCCTCAAGGCTCTGGATGTTGCGGGGCTGTCTTAGTTGACACGCATTTGCGGCATTGCGTGGACATCGGGGGTGGTGCCTCTGGATTGGCAGACCGGGGTGGTGGTCCCCCTCTTTAAGAAGGGGGGCCGGAGGATGTGTTCCTACTACAGGGGGATCACACTCCTCAGCCTCCCTGGTAAGGTCTATTCGGGGGTGCTGGAAAGGAGAGTCCGTCAGATAGTCGAACCTCGGATTCAGGAGGAGCAGTGTGGTTTTCCTCCTGGCTATCGAACAGTGGACCAGCTCTATACTCTCGGCAGTGTCCTTGAGGGTGCATTGGAGTTTGCCCAACCAGTCTACATGTGGTTTGTGGACTTGGAAAAGGCATTCGACCGCGTCCCTCGGGGAGTCCTGTGGGAGTGTTCCGGGAGTATGGGGTGCCGGGCTGCCTTATAAGGGCTGTTCGGTCCCTGTACAATCGGTGTCAGAGCTTGGTCCGCATTGCTGGCAGTAAGTTGGACTCGTTCCCCGTGAGGGTTGGACTCCGCTAGGGCTGCCCTTTATCACCGATTCTGTTCCTAACTTTTATGGACAGAATTTCTAGGCGCAGCCAGGGCTTTGAGGGTGTCCGGTTTGGTGACCTCTGGATTAGGTCTCTGCTTTTTGCAGATGATGTGGTTCTGTTGGCCTCATCAGACCGTGACCTTTGGCTCTCACTGGAGCAGTTCGCAGCTGAGTGTGAAGCGGCTAGAATGAAAATCAGCACCTCCAAATCCGAGACCATGGTTCTCAGCCAGAAAAGGGTGGTCCTTCCCCAAGTGGAGGAGTTTAAGTATCTTGGGGTCTTGTTCACGAGTGAGGGAAGGATGGAGCAAGAGATCAACAGGCGAATCGGTGCGGCGTCAGCAGTGATGCAGGCGCTGCATCGGTCTGTCATGGTGAAGAAGGAGCCGAGCCAAAAGGCAAAGTTCTCGATTTACCAGTCGATCTACGTTCCTACCCTCACCTATGGTCACAAGCTGCAAGTGGCCAAAATGAGTTTTCTCTGCAGGGTGGCTGGGCTCCCTCTTAGAGGAGCTCCCCTTAGGGTCCCCTTAGGGTGAGGAGCTCAGTCATTCAGGAGAGACTCAGAGTGGAGCCGCTGCTCCTCCGCATTGAGAGGAGCCAGATGAGGTGCCTCGGGCATCTGCTTAGGATGCCTCCTGGATGCCTCCCTGGTGTTCCGGGCATGACCCACTGGGAGGAGGCCCTGATGAAGACCTAGAACATGCTGGAGGGAGTATGTCTCTCAGCTGGCCTGGGAACGCCTCGGGATTCCCCCAGAGGAGCTGGAGGGAATGGCCGGGGAGAGGGATGTCTGGGTTTCCCTGCTGAGACTGTTGCCCCCGCGACCCAACCTCAGATAAGCGAAAGTTAATGGATGGATGGATGTTTTGTTGCTCTCATCTGAGGGTGTTTCATGTGTACAAATTAATTTCTGTAATGTAAGGTCTGTTTTTGGAACATCAGAACACAGCTGCTCCTGGGAATTACATGTCTACAAACTTTAGAGAATAATTTGTTTGGTAATATTTGTTGCATGTTCCCCTCCCATGGGATGAGCTGATGGGTATTTTATCTTTACTCTGTTACACCGCATCATAAACTTTTGGTGCCCAATAGATAAATATAATCAGATTCTCCCGGAGTAACTTGTAGTTATTCAAGCCTTGCAAAATCAGAGGTAAGGTGCAGACCGGGAAAGCAGGAGAAGGAGAAACAAACTGAGGTAAAAGGGATTTAATACGGAAACACAGAGGCCATACAAAACAGAATCAACCATTACAGCACATAACACTACAATGACAGAACTAGGGAAACAAGCTCTGACGTAGACTTAAATACACCAAAATAACGTGTAACGAGTATTGTATGGCGGTCAATTTTCATTGTGTCATTGTGGTCATTGTGCCACCTCCTGTCTGCCCTGTAGTGTGAAGCTCATTTCATGGTGCGCGTGTCTTTATATCCACTCTCCTAGGTGGGCTGCAAAGCCGTGATGGTCTTCTTCCAGTACGGCATAATGGCCAGTTTCTTCTGGCTCTTGGTTGAAGGCCTTTATCTCCATGCTCTTCTGGCAGTGTCTTTCTTCTCTGAGAGGAAATACTTCTGGGCATACATTCTGATTGGCTGGGGTGAGTATTAGCATGTACCTTATTTATTAGCCTGTGGAGATATTGTTTATCATTTCTGCATCCCGCCATCTTCTAGCGAGAATAACAGCGTTCTGGTGTCTTTGTAGGAGGCCCAACACTTTTTATCACAGCATGGAGTGTCACAAAGGCTTATTTTAATGATGTTGGGTAAGTTTCCACGACAAGTTACTATGGTCGAGAGCCATTTCAAATAGATGTTGAATGTTGACTGAAATTTATTTGATAGTTGACTTTATGTGGGCATTCTATTTACTTCTGCAAGCACTAAACCTCTGGTAGCAGTGTTGATAATTAAGTATACACGCAGAATGTATATTATGATGAAAACGGGTATTTGTGATTTTACAAACATAGACGTTGGACATTCTTTTACTGTTGACTGAAGAATGAATACTGCAATGGGTTGGTGCCATGCACCCGTAGCTTCCAGGATAGGCTTTGGACTCCCTGCAACCCTGAATTGAACAAGTGGGTTCAGGAAATGGATGGATGGATGGATGGATGTGTGTGTGCTTAATTGTGTGTAAAACTCACTTAATTTGAGAAAGTGCATTGGCAAAAAATTGTCAAATGGTCATTTATTAACATAAGATGACATTCAGTGCCTTTGTGTGAAAAGATTTCAGTACTCTGTGATAGGAATCATGCAAATTCAGTGGTCCTTATAATAACTCTGGTAGGATGTCGGTTGTATCACCCAGCCTTCCTCACTGCACTGCATCGCGTCTGATGTTTGATGAGTTTTCCCGCATGCATAGCTCTGAGGTCTGGACATGGCTATTCCAGTATTCTGATTACTTCTTCTTTAGTCATTCTGTCACAGACTTGCTTGCCTGGATTATTACTGTATGACCCACTTCTGATTTTTCTGAAGTGTGTTCCGGACTGAATGGTGTATTTCCTGATGGCCAGGTGACATGCACAAACCACAGTCATGTTCTGGAGAGGCATAAGAGGACAGCTGCTAAAGGACAGATGCCCAATCCCAGTTTACAGGGAATGTCCCCAGAATGTTAACGTTCTGGATATATCTTCCCAGAGTTGGCAGAGAACATTTTTACTGTAACATTAATTAAATGTTAATTTCACCTTTTACATTTCAATAAAGGGGGGTGGCATGGGGGTGAGGTGGTTAGCACTGTTGCCTTACACCTCTGGGACCCAGAGTTTGCATGTTCTCCCTGTGTGTGTCATGGGATTTCCTCCGTTTCCCCCCACAGTCCAAAGACATGCTGTGGCTAATTGGAGTTACTAAACTGCCCATAGGTGTGCATGTGTGAGTGAATGGTGTGTGAGTGTGCCCTGTGATGGGCTGCCCCCCCATCCTGGATTGTTCCCAGCCTCATGCCCATAGCCTCTGGGATAGGCTCCGGACCCCCCACAATAATAACACAGAACCCAAAAGGATAAGCGTGTTGGAAAATGGATGGATGTATGGACATTTCAATAAAGGTTCTGTCGATGTTAACATTAGTACCTGAACATCTGTTTCATTGTTTTACAATTAAAGAATTCTTTTATAGGAGTGTTCTGTATGTACACTGTGAAGGCACCATTCAGCCTTGAACCCATGACCTCAGAGATCTACTGTAAAGCCACAATGCTTCCTGCTGCTCTACCAGGCCCTGTGTCTGGTTGCACGTTATTATTTTTAGGTGTAGCAGTAGTTGTGGTAGTGGGATAAAATTCTGGGAATGTCAGGAGCACTGGACACTTTGAACGTTTTCATACTGGAATTGTCACATTCAGTAAACATTCTTAGAACGAAGAATTGTTGGCTGTGATGGTCTTGAATGCAGCACATTTATAGATTATTTTTCTAACTCATGGCGGGGGGGTTACTAGCTTGCATTCTCTGGAAATTGGTTCCAGTTTTCTTTTGATCTGGAATTAGTGTTTTAGCACAAAGCTTTGGGACCTGGTTTTTACGGTTACACGTGTCAGACCGAAATAACCTCCCGGCTGAAAAAATCTACAGTCTATGGTGTGTCTGAATCTCTCAAAATTATTTTCACACAAGGTTTTGTTGCAGAATCTCTAATAACAGCGTTATTGTCAAATGAGGATTGTTTATTACTTAATGTAAACTAGAAACTATATTGACTAAGTTTATGATTTCTGAAACTAGCAAGAAATTCCATCAGTCGTCCTATCATTATACACCAGACTGATTTAAAGAGGATGTGAAAATAGATTTTTTTTTAGATGAGATACAGGCAAAGCATCATTTTACCGAGAAGACTATCAATGGAGCGTTTTCTAAAAACCATTCATTGGTCAAGATAATTTGCATGTATTGAATGTCAGTATGCATTTCCAGTTGTACTTTTATGGTGTTATACACAAGCAGACAATGCAGTTTGCATTAATGTACTTTTTATATTCATGATGTTCATGACTTAATATATAATCTCTTGTTGCTGCGATTTTGTGATTACATTTGTCAACTTTGTTTATGTTTCTAGATGCTGGGATATCATTGAATCTACTGACCATTTCTGGTTGATAATAAAAGCGCCAATTTTAGCCTCAATTCTGGTAGGTGTTGATGAGATTCTTCTTACTACTTCTATCTACTGTGGATTGAAAACCATTGGCCAGAGAGTATGAACAGTGGTTCTTTTTCATCTGGGGAATGAATGGCCAGATGCCTGCACGTCTGTGTGTTCAAGCTGCACAATGTCAAAGCAGGTGGCTGAGCTGCGTCATGCTATAGGTTTTGGCAACGTTCTCATTTTCTTCTCGTGGTCTAAATTTGAGCCAAGTGAAACTATTTCTTGACAGCTAGCTTCATCGCTCCTTTGCATGTGTAAAGATTTCTCTCCCCTCTGTCCCAGTCTGTCAACATTTCTTTATTAAAGATTCATTCAGCTGGTTTAAGGCCAGAGGCAGAGGTGATCTTCTTTGTTCAACCCTATAGACTTCATAAAATACGACCAGGCGAACTTCCGATACAGTGGTCCTCCCTCTCTACCTTGGCTTCTTGGACTTTTTAACACTGTGGAAATGCTGTGTCTCTCACTCACTGGCATCAGCCCAAGAATGTTATGAGGACCAGGCTTCTGCAGTTGTTATTACGCTATTTGCTGATTTCTGTGGAGGTTCTTCTGTGTGGTTGTTGTCATAGCAATGTTTGTAAGACAGTGGAGCACATGGAGGTGCCACGTTGTCCTGAGAGATTCCTTGAGGCATCTCGTTGTAGACGTCATTGTAAAAGATATTGCATTATGAGATGACCTCTTACTTTTAGGACATCATTGGTTTGCTTGGGACCGAGGGCATGTTTTAGATATATCATAGCTGTCAGTGTGCAGTATATCAATACTTTCCTTTTCTACTTGGAAAAGTAATTTTTTGGTTTGGCAATCTTTGCCTGTAAATCCTTCAGCAGTTGGAGAAGTGACCCCAGGAATGCAATAATTCAAAAGAATAAATGCTTTCCTAGCTGAATATACCTATTTGAACAAGCCACAGCCTGTAGGTAGGACTAGGACTGTACAATTTTATGTGCATTAAATATCTGCCTGGTCTTTATTTGCACACAAATTTATTGCTTGTGTAGATGTCTAAAAGAATCCCTTCATCATTGGAGAAAAAACACCTTCCATTCTTCTTTGTACAACAGGATGAGGGAGACATCGGGCGACTTGTAGAGGTGGGTAGTTCAGGTCAAGAAAGTTAAAATCCAGAACAGATTTTGTTTCAACCAACCAATTCAGTATAAAGCAGGGGTGTCAAACTCCAGTCCTGGAGGGCCAGAGCCCTGCACAGTTTTTAGTTTGCCCTCATTTAACACACCTGATTCAACTCCTTGTGCTAATTACAGTACAGATCATGAACTGAGTCATTTGTGGTGGAACAGAGAAAAAACTAAGCTACACAGGGCTCCGCCCCCCCAAGACTGGAGTTTGTTCCCCCTGGTATAAGTACTCAATGGAGTACTCAACTGGTCGGTTGAAACAAAATCTTGGTCTAGATTTTTACTTTCTGGACCTAAAATTAACCACCTATAGGACCTTATTCAAGGAGATATGGAAATATAGCCTAACATTATTTTAGGTAGTTCTACACTAGAAGGGGGAGGATAGGAATCCTGCATTTTTTTGTTCATTTTTTCTTGTCAAAGATAAAAATTGACCTGCTGATATGTGCAAAGGCATCTGTTCATGCTGATTCATCCACTTCAATTAGAGTAGGTGTGAAATTGAAACTCTTGGAGATCAGCTAACATCAGACCGAGTGCCTGTCACTCGTAAGAGATGGGGAGGTCTGTCTTTTGTGGCGTTTACCTTTGATTGAACTGCGAAGCTTTTCTTGGGAGCTCCAGTAAACAGTTTGAATGTGAAATGAAGAGCAGTGACAGGTTTTGGGCAAAGACTATCTGCTTCCAAATATCTGAGCTGCTTTCCTCATTGACTCATGGGTGCACGGTTCATCAGTATTTGGTAAGGACACAAAAATCCCAGGACCCTTCACTCCAAGGTCATCTCAGGGTTTATGGTTGGTGGAACCTTCTCACTGATCTTCTGAGTCTCTAGTTACTTGGCATTTCTCAGAATTACTTTTTTGCTGGCTTTCCCAGTATCTTAGATTTAAGCTTTCCAAATCTCATTTATTTCTGTCCTTCTTCTACAGATGTTTACCTCCTGACTTAGGTCTTTTTTTACTGTTTTGCATGTAACAACTTTAAGGATCTGTTAATGCTCCTTATGAGAGTTTTGTCTGCTGACAAATGTAATAAGTGATCCTGTGTTTCGTCTTTCATCAGATGAACTTCATTCTGTTCATTTGCATCATCCGCATTCTTCGTCAGAAGATAAACTGTCCAGATATAGGGCGAAATGAATCCAACCAGTATTCGTAAGTCTGTCATTCCATTTCATAACCGAAACCCTCTGCAGGGTGATCATTTATCTATCAGTTATGTTATTGTTAAATTTTTGGAGTTCCTGTAGAGTTCCCGGTCAACATTTTTTTAAAACAAATAATTGAAATTGCATATTATCACAATTAAAAATACATACAAGGTGCTATTTGCTTGATTTACACATCACATTGGACAAAATTATGCACCAAATAAAAACAAATGTAAAATATTAACTGTTCATATTATTTTATTTTTTTTTTATGTGCAGGAGGTTAGCAAAATCAACGCTGCTGCTGATACCTCTGTTCGGAATTAATTACATAGTCTTTGCTTTCATCCCTGAGCACTTGAATACGGACATAAGGATGGTGTTTGATCTGATTCTTGGATCATTTCAGGTATGTAGCCGCAAACGTGGAATTAGTCCCCTGGAGAAAAGCACTTGTGGAATTAAATTTTTTACAGACAGTGATCTTTCAATGAAATGTATAGCTGTCTGGTCCATGTTCTCCAAGCAGTTTATTAGTGAGATTGCTGATATTTGTTCTGGGAACCTTCCAGAACCGGGGGCTCATTCTTTTGTCACCATGTCAGGAGGAAAGAGAGGTTCTAGAAAAAAGGGGGGTGTAAGGTGTCAGGGCACCATAAAGATTAAGCTTTTCATAAGCAGCACAGTCTGATTTGATTATTAGATGGTCTTGTGGAGATTATAATTTACTAGCGCATTCAGAGGGAACGGAGTCTTTTCCTTTCAGTAAGCTTGTTTTGTGGTTGCACTGGGTTGTGGGTTTAAATCCCGCTTCCTCTGTTAAGTCATGCAGTTTAATTGTCTCTGGGGTAGTGCGTGGCTCAGTGGGCTAAGCCTGTGTGCCTGTAATCACAAGGTCACTGGTTCAAAGCCAGCCTCAGCATGTCTGCAGCTCATTCAGCAAGGCCCTTAACCCCTAGCTACAGGTGGCTGCCTTTCACAGACTTATCCACAAAGAGTAAGTTGAGGGAGGCATAAAGACAATTAATAAAGTATTAATAAAGTTATTATTTCCTGTAGTGTGAGTGAACCCTGCTCAGGGTGTGCCGTTAATATGCTTCTTGCCTCCCACTCCAGCACATGTGGTTGGATGATGGATGACTTAGTTATTGCTGTTCAGCATCCAATCAGATAGTTGCGTTGTGTCAAGTTTCAGGTCTATCAAAGTATTAAAGAGCTTCCAAACGCAGACTCACCTCCATATTAATCACCATTCTTCAGATTTCTGGCTCCATTCTCCGTTCTCCAGGTGACATTGGACTTTTCGGTAATTCTATTATGCTGGCAGAAATTCAAACTGAGATGCATTTTTTCTTAGGCTCGTAAAGGCAAGGATCCACTCAGTTATTTAAAGTAATTTAATATTCCTGAAACTGATTTGAGTTATATACGGTCTGTGAAGTTTGAATTAAATTAGCATTCTCCCTAAATACACATAAACAACTAAAAAATTGGGCCACACAAATGAAAATTATTTTTTTTCTTCACTCCAATAGAACAGGCATACAAATATTGCACAAAGAATTCATCCAACCAGATCTTTATTCACTACATGGATCTATCGAGAAAATATATCATTACAGTATTACTTTAAATTTCACCTAACAACTTTTTCTTTTTAAATATTGTTTTTCTCAAAAAGACTCAGATACATTTGCACTCTGCACTGTTTGGCTCTGAATTCATATTTCTGTAGAAAATTAAATCTGGTATTAATGATTTACTGATTTCAGGCTTTGAATCCTTTTGAAAAGTTTGGTGTTGGTTGAGCGTTGCTGTTTTATGGGAAAATGAGCAGTGCTTTCAGAATTGTAAGATTTCAGACATATAAATCTGTCCAATCGTAGTCCTGTAATTTATTATTAAAAGGTTACGGGGAGTTCCGTCATTCCAGGACTGCACTTAAAACCTCACAAATCTGAATAAAAAAATAAAAATTCCAAAGACATTGCCATCATAATGATTTTCCAGAAAACCACATGAGCTTTTCAGCTAACACCAGCTTACTGATCAGTCTTCAAGTACCTTAGCAGCCACCTTCTGTAACAGTGATCCACATAATCTCCTGTTCTTATGCTATTTCAGTATACCATGAGTTGTGGGACAGCCCTTCATGGTGAGATCAGTCCTGATTTATTCCCATTTAAAACTGGACCTTCCCTTGGGAAATTCTTTTCTTCATTTCAGCGATAGGTTGAAAAATCAGCTGTATTAGCAGGCAGAGTGAATTCCTACTCAAAATGTAGCAAGTCATTTTTTCCATGTCCATAAATCCCAGAATTCCTAGATGTTTGTCATGGCTATATTGTTTTTTTTCTCATGACACTATATATGTGCCCCAGCTACGTTTTGTAGTTTTTAATTTGTACATTTTCTGTTCTTACATACTGCATATTTCTCTCCCTATCAAAAAGGTAAACAATCGCTAATCCTGTATTGGAAGAGCAGCTGACAAACAGGAGCGCTGCAGTCAATAGTGACAATACTCAATCAATTTAAGTAATTTCCTTATCCAAAATGTCTTGGCCTATTAAGAAAATTCTTGAAATCGGTTACACGAAGATGAGCACAGATCTTCACTTTTTACTTTATATTTGGCATGCGCTGAAGTCTAATAACTACTTTATCTTTTTCAGGGGTTTGGAGTTGCTGTCCTATATTGTTTCCTCAATGGAGAGGTAAAATCTTATACATTCCATACATGATTTTATTATACAGAGACTCCTTGGGTTACGATGGTCCATGTTACGATATTTCGACTTTATGATGCATAAATGTTTTTCACTTTCATTATATATTCATTCATTATAGTATATTATTCAATAAATTACACAAGATAGTCACACTTTTTTATAAATTAGGCTTTGTGTTAGTGATTTTGCCCAGTTGTAGGATAAAGTACAGTAAGTGTTATAAGCATGTTTACAGCAGGCTGTAGGGTAGGCTATGATGTTTCTTAGGTTAGGTATGCTGCATTAAAAAACATTTTCACCTCACAATATTTTTGCTTTAAAATATGTTTTTCAGAACGTAACTCTGTCGTAACCCGGGGAGAGACTGTACATATTTAAAGGAGTAGTTAGACAATTTATTGTTTCCTTAATTCTTTAACATCTTTAATCGATAGGGATAACTACTGTTATGTGAGATGATCTGCATCTTTTCTCTTTATTTTAAGTTTGACTTATCCTAGTTAGTTTTCGGCTAACTTAACCAGACCTTCCATGTCATTACATAAGCCAGGTCAGTAGAGTTATACCAAATGTTAGTCTTGAGAAAACGTTGTGCATTAAGATAAAACTCCAGAATAACAGCTAAGCAAGCTGAGATCATTGCTAATCCAGTGTGCATAACTTGTTAATGTAGGTAAATGCAAAACAAAGTAAATCCGTTTTATATCGCTTCTGAGGTATAACAAACAATTCCTTTACATTAATGCAAGACCTTTGCTTACCTCTTCAATACAGAAACATAAAATGCCTAGATTTTTTATGATCTAGTTTCTTTCCCTGAGATGTGTTAAGTCCTTTCAGGTTTAAGACCTGAACAGGTGACAGAGCTGCAGATCTACAAAGGAAAGATACAGAGGGACAGAGGTGGGTAATTCAGGTCCATAGAGTAAAAGTCCAGACTAAGATTTTGTTTCAGCAAATCAGTTGAGTATAAAGAGTCACGGTCACAGAGTACCCAACTGGTTGGTTGAAACAAAATATTGGTCTGGATTTTTACTCTCTGGACCTGAACCACCCACCTCTGCAGCGGGATCATATTCAGTTTCAGCTGAATATGATCAGATGGTCTGAAGGCTGCAAGAAGGTATTCTGAGGTCTCACCCTGAACAGCTTGGTGATCCTTTGAGGTTCACCTACTCAGCCTTGCTATGTTTTCATTGTCATTATTAACTCAGTAGACTTTATTTCCACAAAGCTTTTCATGTGTTGTATCATTTACAATATAATGAATGTCTCTGGACAGACCATAAACCAAACCAGCTTTTGAAAGCTAAGGTCTAAGAGCTTCTGGTATTTTGAGCTCTGTACATGATCCGCTGCACCTTGCTGATCCATTGAGTAACTATCACTCTTGCCTGTCTCCGTTCTCTGGCCGCTCAGGTGCAGGCAGAGATCAAGCGAAAGTGGGGAAGATGGCATCTGGAACGGTTCCTAGACTCCGACATGAAATACCAGCAGCCATCAATGGGCAGCAACGGCAACAACTTCAGCACACAGATCACCATGCTCACAAAGTGCAGCCCCACCACGCGTCGGGCATCAACGTATCGCGATGAATCTTCCACAATCTAATCCCGACGTCCCCCCTCTCAGCCTAGCTCTGTAAACATCTCCCTATGGGTCATCACCACCCTAGCTTGGATAAGTCATATTTTGTTCAGCAAAGCCAATGGATAAGGAGTATGACCTTTTGGGAGATTTTTTGTTATTGGTCACAAGAAAAACCACATGGTGCTTTGTGGTTAATGACAGAGGTCAAGGGTCTAAGGTCAGTGTTGATCATGGTTGTCACAAGTTTGGTAGGTGTACAGTACACATAGGCTCTTCCAGTAACAGTGATTCTGTACCATGTGGACTTTTGTTACAAATATGCATGCATGCATCCATCCATCCATCCATCCATACATCTTCAGACCATTTCACTTAGTGAGAGTCATGGTAGTTTTGTTGTTATTCATTTAAAAAAAGGAAGCCCAAACAAAAATAGGGGTCAACACTTTTTTAGCATGAAAAGCTTCTTCCTAAGGAAAATTTGGCAAAATCATCTGGTATGTAAAAGCAACAAGTTGGTCACTAGGAATTTTGGTCTTTGTATGTTTGATGCAAGTCTTACCTTTCGTAATATTCTTTTATAAGGAAAATAAATATCTCATTATAAATGGTGAACAAGTTATTTCAAAAAGATTTTTATATTTTTCCAAAACAAACATTTCACAAAAATTTTTTTGTACGCTCACTTGGTAGCTTTGAATATTATATTCAGAGGTGTGTGAACTTCGAAAGGTTCCAGCTTTCTATTGTACAGTACAGACTGACAGTGGTTCAAGTGAAGAAATGCATCATTTGGCTATCAAGTTTCGTCGTCGGTCATAGTGCCTGTGGTGCGCCATGCATTTGTCAACACTGTTGTTCCCCTTCTGTTTATTGTTCACTCTGCTGCAACCAAAAATATTTCATCAATATTCTCATGCTAAAAAAACAAATCTTAGGTCTCCTCTCAGCTTGTCTTTACAGAGTAATAAGCATGAAATTCTAAAAGCAAATTTGGTCAATTTTATTACAAGGCGTTTAAGAGAGAATTCAAGTGTTATGATGCCACATCAACATATGGAGCAATATCTGCAGACGATAAATCATACAGAAGGAAAACCTCTTGTGTGCTGATGCCAAAGAATTAAAGTGAAGGCCACAGTAGGGGGTAATGTTGTGGTAATGTTATGGACCAGTTCAGACTTTACCCATTCCATAAATAATGCATTTGCACTGAAACACAATAAAATGCAACATCAAGACAAAATATCAAATTAGGATCTGCAACAACTGGCCAGTTTATCCATATACTGCTAGTTGCTTATATTGATGTCTCTCCCTCCTGATACTTTGTAATATATCTTGGTAAACTTAGAATCTACACAATATAATGTATGTGTTTTCATAATGTGTTGTATGTATGGAATTGCAGCTCAGAATAAAAGACCCAACAACGTGATGACTAAAGACAGTTTTCAGTTTCTTTGGCTGAATGGAAGGGTGACATATGGTCTCAGTAGTCATTCAATGAGTCATACTGGAGTAACTCAATATTGGTTGTCCTGTGCCTTGATTATTGGCCAGGATATTTCATCATCAAACCTTGTGTGATGTATAGTACACATTATATTTGTGACTTTGGGTCATATCTTATGCATGATGTCAACCAAGTTACGCTTTTGGTGTACTTCGATGTTGTTCTTGAGTAATCGATGTATATGATTAACGTGAATGCAACACTAGATATCTGAGTCCACCATCTTGTACAGAGGAAACAGTAATTCTGTACACATCACTTGTCGCGTATTTTGAATACAGCAATATTGTGTTGACGTGTAATTGAAACATAGCAGTAGCAATGCAATTATCCAGCATGCTTAAAACGCAATGCCCTTTGCTGCACTATACGCTCAGAAACAAAGTTGGACACTTCCTGTAGTTTTTCAAGTGTCACACCTTGGACAGTCAAGGTGCCACTGACAATGGATTCTTTAAGTGTAAGGCTTTTCAGGCAGGTATAGCACCCATCTGTGTTGAACGGTAATGTGTAGTAATAACATACAGTGTTTATACAGAAGTGAGGTGGAAAATCTCTGTTCAGAGGGATCAAAGGGGTCACTCCAGTTTCATTACTGTCTATCACTAAACCTGCCCTAACATTGTTTCCCAGCTTTCTTGCTGATTACAATCAAATATTATAGATAAAATCAAAATAGAAATAAATAACTAAAATGAACCATTATTCTTGCTACATGGGATTAAACTTACGTAGGCCTAAAGTATCACTGTTATCACTTATTTTATCAAAAATGTATTTACTATAAAACAAATACCCCAAAACACGTTTCAATATTGTTGATGAAATTTTACACTTGTGTGTAATTCCTATTGAAGCCTCTGCCTTTTCTAATTTTATATCTTAATGTTAATGGAAATACCCTTTCATGACCTTATTACTGTAAATACAATTGAAAAGTACCTCTGCGTCATTTGTCATAAAGAATGTATGCTTTACATGCTCAGATATTTATTATATTAGGCTGTAGAATTTCACATTGTTTTCCATAAATATATTTAATGTTTCTTTTGTAATTATGTTAATAATGTATAGTATGATACTGAGTAGGATACATATGTATGATATCTAAAGGATTTTTTCTGACGTTCTTGCATAGTATATTTTGTTTAGTATCACTTGTTAGGTCCTTTTTTGAAGGTTTAACAGGAATTGATACAGAACTTGATGTTTTATTTCAATTCACCATGTTGACATGGTAATTTAATTATATGTACAGCTTTCTAGATAAATTATTCACCACTGATTTCCAGTCTATTACCCCCCCCCCCCCTTTTGTAAATATGTTTTGTAAATATTTTGAAATCTCTGAATGCGATGTGCATTTTCCATACCTGTAAATACTTGCAATGTTTATCACTGAATCTGGTGCACTCAAAACATTTGTACAGTTAAACTTATGGTAGGCTGTCGGATCCTAAACTAATCAATTGAAATAAATGTTCTCAATATGTAGACGTTCTTGTGAGTCATTCGTCAACGAGAAGCCTCACTGGAAACATGTTTTTATTACAAATGTGGGATGAATTTCTCTTTGGAAGCTTGATCACAGCAGGGATGTTATGATTACTAATGTCTATGATTACTAATGTCTATGATTACTAATGTCTGCTCATTTATCTGTTTTTTTTTTCTTGTAACTACAGAAATTTCTTTTTCCCTTCATGACAGCGTGTATAATAAACCCGACAGGGTTCTTTTGCTATTCTTTTTATAATTTTATTTAGGACGATTATGGAATTAAAACTGCTGGAATACAAATGTGATTCTATTAATCCCCCTACACTGAGACCAACTGTTTCATTCTTGATTTATTTAACTTTTGTACTAAATATGTGAAATATGTGAGGCAATTTTCAGTTTTTAGTTGGCTTTTATGTTTATATAACGTGTTCTTTCTTTTTTTCTGGAAAAATATCAAATGAAAAAGCAGTATTTTCCAAAGCAGTTTGAATAATTTTACGGTAATGAATTTGTTTTCTTATTAGAAAAAAAAAAAAAACAGAATAATGCAGGAACTGTCACCCACCTGAGAGAACACAGGCGTAGTCCCCTAACCGTAATAATATTATTTGTGAGATACAGAAAACTGCCAGTGCTATAGGATGTTGCTTGCTTATGTTTTGCAAGATGCTGTCATCCTGCCAACTTTATCTGCAAAATTAATCATTTTACTCTCATGATTAATCACTTCTTGGGATGAAAGATGGCACCGCTATTGACTTTTCTGCATTCGGCATTAGCTAGTACCATCATTACCTTCTGATTTATCATGTGGGAAAAAAGAAGACATTTTTAATTATTTAACTTATGGATAGACATTTTGCAATAAGATCCTGTTGTATATATGAAGTTTCAATATTTTGTCATTGGCACTATATGTCGGCTGCCTGTTTCTGGCCTCCAAACCCAGGACTTTAGGAAATGAGAGGACAAGGGTACCCCGAGTACCTTGCCAATGTTTAATTTAGCTTTATTTGAACCCCCCCCCCCCCCAAAAAAGGACCTTTACATTTAAATTGTTCAGTTGTGTCCCCCCAATATCAAAATCTCCTACGCCGTTGATTGCATACAACAAGAAAGCTTTTGAAGTGATCTTTCCTTTCTATTTTTCTTCAAACCAAATATTTGTCTTCAATTGTGTTTCCCTGTTTCATCGACAGTCCATTTGCAGGGAGATCAGGCACTTTATCCACGGCAAAGACCATATCATCCTGCGTCTGTGCTATTAGGACCGGACAGGGAGCATTCTGTAGCCCCTCCCAATTTCACGCCTGCCGTTCCGTTTCTGAGTGCTGTGTGCAAGCACAGCTGGTTTTTCTTTATGGGGTTTAACAGATCAGCAGAGAGGCATTACTGCAAAACCAGGTGATTGTTTCTTCCAGGAAGAATAAGCCCTGACCCTTGAAGAGCGGAACCTTCCGGACACGCAGAATCACTTGTCAATAGATGGCATCCAGAATGACCAGTGGAGAGCAGGGAGACCTCATTTTGCAGCCATTGTAACATTATATTTAAAATTTTCATTCAAATTATATGTGGGGAGAAAATGACAACATTAATAAAATTATGAATAAGTGAATTAAGTATTGTGATTTTTAAATTTGTATATTATCTTTGTATATTGTTGACATTTTGAAATTCAATATAGCTTGCAGAAGGTTTTATATAATGTAGTTTTATATGCGGAAATTAATCTATTGATTTTTTGGGACAGTTTTAGTTTTCAGGTATATGATTTTTATAATTTTACTGTCATCAGAAAAACATTGAAAAGTGAAGCTAAACCATTATTCTAAAGTGTTATGCCAATATATTTCAAGTTAAAAAACATCTATGCTTACTTTGCTTAGAAATACGTATGAATGTAATGAATATGGAAATCACTGCTTAATATGCTTCTCTATTTTCACTGTTATTACACTATGTTTAAAGAAATACACAATGTGCAGTAGGATGTGTAGAAGCTGTAGATTTTTCGCAGTAAATTAACAACTAGACTATTAACTTTTTCATAATATTTAATGCTGTTGTGAATGGAAAAACGGACTCGAGGGCCAGCGTAAGGAGAACAAAAAGGGCATTATTAAATTAAAACTAAACAGGTACTATAAAACAAACAGGACCACGGGGGGACAAAATTGTACTGGTACAGGTAAGGGTACAGATAACAGGGTGGTAGACAGTAATGACCAGACTGGGGCTGATGAGACAGATTGATACTTAAATACAAAGACTAATGAGAGACAACAAGGTCATCAGGGTCACGTTAGGGAGGAGATGGGAGGGTCGGGCAGACATGACGGGCAGGACGTTACAAGGGCAACCAAAGCACCTATGTCTTAGGTATGACATCATATTAGAACTTGCTTGGATCATTATTTGGAGTTTGGGGTGGCTATAATTAAAAAGTTAAGTTCCTTCAGATCCTGGTTTAATTGGACACTGCAACACACCTGATTGAGTTTCAGGTAATGAGTAATGTGTACTGCCTGTCACCTGTGGAAAGCTCATGTCCTGTGGATGTAGGGTTAAGGAGATGATCAGGACTGGCTGAGGTGAGTTCTTAATGCTATAGTAGTTTTGAAGTTAAGGCAGTAAAACTTTACATAATTATTTTACTTCAAATGAATCATCACATAGATTACATAGGGTTACCTACATTGGATTAGTCAGCTCACGTAGTTAAAAAAGTAGAGCATTATATTAACAACCTGAATATTATGGGTTCCAATCCCAATGAGTATGTATTAAACATTGTAATTCCCCCTGAACATTAAGTTTCTTTCGATAAAAGTGTCAAGTAAGTGTAATTATGATGTGCTGTTACTGTGAATGTTTAGTCCAACTCTGAGTATCTAGGCCTTTTCTTGAGGACTGTGATTTATCAGTTTACCTTTAATAAAGTAACCAATCTGTTATGAATGAATGCATTCATCTTCTAACGGCTTATTCTGATCAGGGCTGTCGGCGTATGTGGGCAGAGAAAGTAAATGAGATGTATACATGTACTATACTGTAGTCTCGTGAAAAATTAATGGCTACAATTACTCATAAGATTTATCTTTATATTTGGCCTGTAATATGTGATATACGGAAAACGACACCATTGCAAATATGATCGGTTAAAGGATTTTAGCTATTCAAGATTCTGTTATGTGATTTAATGTAAATGTCAGAGTGACCAGATTTCCTCTATCACTCCGGACACATACAGATCTGATATGAAAGCACTCTTTCAACAGATTTATTACCATGAAAATTAATGAGGCAATTTGATGGCAGTAAACCAGCTCATACTCGTACTGAGGTGTCATTTTACTAACATCTGTGCCTTTTGAGAGGTTTCTGCTGAACAGCATTTTTTTTTCTCTACACTGTACAGTATGCCTTGGAAACGTTGCTTTTTTTTTAAATTGGAGTGGGGGGGTAACAAGTTGTCCTGAGGGGGCATCGGAATTGGTAACATCTGAATGACTGTGGGTTTGTTTGGGGTTTGTCTGAAGGGTTTCAGCATTAGAATTCTGCACCTGCTTTGTCTGATAGGAAAGTCCTGTAATGTAAAGTGGACCATCCATCCTTATAGATGATATATAGATGCACCTTTATTCATATTAATCAAGAGGTGGAGTGACACCATAAACATGAGTCTCTGCTACTCCGTGTGAATATTTTAGAAGTGTGTTTGGAACTTATAACTTCTGATACTTCTAGAAAAAAATCTGTCAGATCTGCTTTTGGGAGGGTGTAATGTAATCTCTAATTCAGCAAAAAAAAAAATCTTATCAGTAATAGATTCCCCTGTGACTGAATTAAATATAGCAAAAAGTAAAGCTGGTAATTTCAGTAGGAAGTCTTTCACTTCATTTTATGTGCTTAAAAAGAGATACTACAGTACTGAAATAAAATAAAAATATGCAGTTTCTCTGCCTCATCTGGTTTCTAATGTTGTCCTTTGGTGCCAGTATAGTGTACATTATTCAGATGCAGCTTAAAGTGATTCTTCTCGTCAAAGTTTAGCATCTGCAGGGAAAAGAGTACAGAAGTTCCTTGGTATGACCCCACATAGAATATTGTGTGCAGGTTTGGTCACCATATCTTAAGAAGCACTTTGCTGCCTTAGAAAAGGTGCGACAGAGGACTACGAGAATGATTCCTGGTCTTAGAGGAATGTCTTATGAGGAGAGGTTAGCTGAGCTGAATCTGTTTAGCCTCGAGCAAAGGAGACTAAGGGGGAACATGATCCAGGTATATAAGATTCTAACTGGTCTGGATGCTGTTCAGCCAAATGGCTATTTCAATATTAGTTTAAATACTAGAACTCCTTGCCATAAATGGAAATTAGCGGGAGAACATTTTAAAACAAATTTGAGGAAGCACTCCTTTACACAGTATGTAGTTAGTATGGAATAGTCTTCCTGTTAGTGTAGCGCAAGCTAAAAACCTGGGTTCCTTTAAATCAGAGCTAGATAAGATTTTAACAACTCTGAGCTATTAGTTAAGTTCTCCCCGAACGAGCTTGATGGACCAAAAGGCACCCTCTCGTTTGTAAATTTCTTTTGTTCTTATGTTCTAAGTGTATGTGTGTGTGTGTGTCCTGATGTTTAATGGGTTTCCCAGGGGATCAGACAAGCAAGGGTGGTGACTGCAATCAAAGTTCACTCAAGTTGAAAATGGGGGAGCTGGTGGTGCAAAGTTGACTGGGACTTCTCAATGTGCTGTTAGCTGACACGGAGATACCTGAGAGCTCAGGGCTTGTGGGAAGTAGGAGGCTTTAAATTTAAACCTAATTTGCAAGTAGTGCAGATTAACCCAGCGTCCACTAGTTTTTTTCCATTGGTTATTGAATTTCAGCTTATTTGTATTGCAGTTGCTTCATACACTACTTTCAGAAGCTTGATAAAGGTTAAATTCAAAAGGATACGGATGAAATACAAAATATCAACTTTAGCAATCATCTGCATTCACTAGATGCCAAGTTGTGCTTTAATTGTCTGGTAGTACTGTTTGAATGCTAATGTTCATTGATTAGGATCAGCAGTCAAAAAATTATCATCCATCCATCCATCCATTTTCAATTTTGCAAAACAGTCACGCTTATTTCCCTGGGAAACAACAATTTAGACATTAGGCAGGTGAAATTTTGCTTGGCTTGCATGTTTGTGCAGATCCATCAATTGGGGACCTGTCTCAATGGAAAGAAGCCTGAGTGAGCAGGTTTCTGTTCCAGCCTCTGATGTCATCGGTCATATTAGTGTGTAACTGCTGGTACAGTAGCTGTACAACTGTTTCTCATTAAAGAGACCGGCATAACACAAGACTTTTACTATACAGGAAATTAACATCCTAATGATGAGGAAAAATATGTATAATAGTAATTGTAATATTACACTAATTGGAAGATTAAACATACTGGTGGCCAAACACTTCAGGTAATTATTGCTTGTAGTTGAGGGCAAAACAATTTTCCCTCCATTTTATAAGGTAGAGTAAAAAGTTAAGCCCCTGAAGACCATAAATCTTAGTGAAGCACTGCTTGGCCAAAATACAGCCTTCCCTGCTTCTTAACAGATTACCCCCGAACAAATTTGCACGCTACAAATGGGTAACTGCCTGCCGCAGGCATTTAATGGGCTTTTAAGCATCACTCAGCTTAGACAAGCACCAAGGCACCAAGAACGCATGCAAATGCTGTGATACGGTATCTCTGCCGGCGCTCCGCACCAGAGCAGGACACTGCCGGGCCGTTACCATGGAAATGGCAGCTGGGCCTCTCGGGGGATTTACTTTGCTGATGGGCATCATATGTCAAGTGTTATCCCTAATATTTAGCGTTTCCCTCAGGAGTGCAGAGCCTGTCCCCTGAATTTGACCACCATCACTAAAGGTTAGCTGCCGGACATGGTGTTAATCTCCTCCAGGGGCCTGTGATATGCATCATGTATTTCTAAATGCACTCTGTTGTTGCGTGTTGCCTAAGGCTTCTAAGAATTGTCCGTTAAACTGTAACGCAGCTCCTCATCAGATTATAAGCCTCCTTTGGCCCCCTTTCCCAGCGTTGCACAGCAGTAAATTGAGCAGGAATGTTCTACTGTGGCTGACAAACGAACTGCTCTGACCTTCAGTGGTTCAGAATCCCACTGCCGTGTCTTCAAAACATCACATCCCACCATCTCACCTTTTGTGATGTGGAGATGTGATACTCAGATATTTAAATAGTCAGATTTAAAAGCCACCCTGGACTAAAATACCAGTACTTTTCAGCAGTATGGAATTTTTAGAATTCCATTTTTAGAATTTTTTCCCTTTCTTTTTTAATGTGGGGAGAATATATAAAGGAAAAAAATAATTAATGAAGAAATGTAACACTACTTCATAGGGCACTGATACTTGGTAATAACTACTGAAGTACAAATCATGAACAAGCATACTTGCTACTTGAGGTAAAAGATGTCATGATTCAATAATGAGGAACAAACATGAGATCGGTATTTCACTTGTGTTATTCATTACTTGTTTCTTCAATAATTCCTTAGTAGTAGAGCTTGGTAGTGGTGGATGGAATGCTCCAGAACCTTTTTCCAGAAGTAGGGGGGGGGGGGGGGGGTAAACAGGCTGTTTGGCGGGTGCTGTGAAATGAGGAAGATGTGACATGTATTTGTGTGGATGTGAACAATATGCACAGACTAACTCTACATATATATTTCTCAAACTGTTTTATGTCTCAAATGGACTGATCCATCTAATTCAAGCATAGTGGCACATCACCCTATTAATCAGCAAAGTAATGATGCTGGAATCTAAACGTATTAACTCCATTCTTCAAACCTCTTTTTTCTATCACATCCAAATACAAGGTTGATGTTTTGCCAGACTGCCTGCTTCAGTATTCATACTATCTGTAAAACATTCATGTTGCTTAATGCAAAATGCTTCTTTTCTGCTTGTTAAATGTGTGGTACTTTGGGGATGATGGACGCAAATTGATTAGCAAGAACATTCTCTTCTGATTCTGGTGGGGGATACCGATTTTAATTGATGATGAGTGCTTCACTTGAAGAAATGGCAGGGATGAGTCAAACACCCGTTTGAAGAAGTCCACACTCACTGGAGCAGAAAGGTTGTGTGCAGTAATGATTTCAGTCAACCATTTGCTAGGCTGATGTATGAGCTACTGACTTGCACAGTAAGTTGACCTTTGGGAGGCAGGTAAATTGCTTAGAACTGGGAAAAATATGCAAAACAGTTCCTCAGCTGAAGACTTCCTGGGTTATAGTCTTGCATTGCAAATTAGCCACTTACTAAACTTAATTTTTTTTTTTTTTTGTAAAATGCCATGTTCAGCACGGTTCATTCACACAAATTTTTGCTGTAAATTATTAGTCATTGAATTTCTCTGGTTCGAGTGCATTGTTCTGGACATTTCCTGGAAACCCCGGCCCCGACGCCCCCACCCAATCGCAATTCATCAAGAATCACCCAAGTAACCTACACAGGTCAGCACCCATACCATTGATTTCATTGCCTTCTCTTGAGCGCAAAGGGAGCTGCTGAGGCTGGTCTATAGGAATGGAAGGTGGAGTGACCATGGTAAAGAGGCCCCTCTTCCGCAGATTTATTACACATAGAGGGGAGTGAAATTTTACAGCAAACTGTGTGGCTTGGCTTTGTGCCGCCAGCCCACTCACCCCCAGGCTTTTTTATTGGCCTGTCACTTTTGATGTCCACACTCACTCACTCTCCCACTGACGCTGTGGGTGCCAGAATGCATGCAGAAAAGGTGCCAGCATTGGACTTCCTGCTCCTGACCGATCTCAGACAGAAGATGTTGCACCACAATGGTCACAAGTCACATGTATTGTTTTATGGTAGATTGGAGTATAGACTTTGAGATGGTGCAATCCTCATAGTCACCATCATATTTTTTTGTATTAGCATTCAAGCTAATACAACCACAGCCACGGTGAGGTTATGCAGATGAGTGACATATTTAATACACTGCATTAGAACATTCAACCAATCCAAAGCTCAATACTGTGTAATAACACAACCTTAATTTAGTTCTCAGAAACACCAGCAGAGGCAGCCATGCAAATTCAAAGGTGTTAAGTCTTTCTCATCAACTCAGTAGTATCAATATTTGTTGAAAGTGTTTAAACTGCGGTAAAACAAATCATTCGAGGAAGCATCATATCCACTCGTGCTGTTAGGGGTGATGTTGGTCTACTTACTGCTTACAGGTTTCTGTGAGTGCTGCGGCAGTGAGCAGTGGGTCTCAGCTTATTAATGACCTGATCCTAAGTTCCTCAAGCCTTAGGTAAGTAAGGTCATATCTTGGTTCGAAAGTCTTTAGTTTTCGCATCACCCACTTTCACAGCTAAGGAGATTTCGGATTAAGCCTGACACTCTGCTCAGGTTTACAGCTGCATCGCCACAGACCCTGCATCCTCAGCCAATTTCTGCTTTGATGCTTTTGCTCTGGACTGGCTTTAACGATCTCCATCCTATAGAGTGTCTTATATCTCTCATTTCAGTTACATTTCATTAGTTATTTGCTCTACTTATCTTGTGAAATATGCCAGCTGGCTATTTAACAGCCGACACCCTGTGCTATTGATTTTTTTAATACAACGGAATTGACTAAATTAGTTTTATGTTGCTCTTGGGGGTGGAATGAGGTGGGGTGCTCAACAGAATCTTGCCTAGGGTGCCAGAGCGACCAGGGTCAGCCCTGTAGCAGGGAGGAATGCCAGCTACGGAATGGGAAACACTCCAACATGTCCGATTACATGCTATGGCAATGTTTACAGATTTTCTGCTGCCGAAAGAGGTTTTGGCAACTTTGATCAAAGCAAGCCGAATGAACCGAATAAATTTTAAACTGTGAGACTGCAGGGGGTTTAATAAATTCTGTGGCCAGGCAGCCAATGTACTGTGAAAGCGATGTATCTTTAATGATTGTCCCTCTTCCCCCAACTGTCTAGGGTCTGGTTTAAATAAATAAGAGTATAATCCTGGAAGTGCTAATCCAAGTAGTAGGGCTTTAGTCACCATTTGAAGACAAGCAATGACTTAGCTGATGGGATATCTAGAGTTCATTCCACCACACAGATGCCAAAACATGAAGAGTGTAATTTTGATCATCCTGAATAAATTACTTCACTCCTAGCCTGTCTTTGCTCATTTAGAAATCTAGGACATTTATTCTGCAGCTCATAAATTGGCTCTGGATTCTGTCCTACATCCCACAATGCGTCTCTAATGATCTAAAGTAAATAATTAACTACCCTGTACCAATTCACTTTATAGCTGTGTGTTTTCCCCCAGACTGAGGTGTGATCCATCATGCACGTGTCCCAGATGCTACACTGTTTATGCCTGCTTGTATTCTTTAGTGGCCTTTGTTGAACTGTTTAGCTTTAAAAAAAAAACAGCATTTTTAAAAGTATGTCATCGTAAAGGCCTAAAATCTGCCTGGAAAACACATACAATAGACAATGTGTGGGGTCTTTGAGGATGGCAGCAGCCTCAAAGACTCCACACACCCCCAATATGGACTGTTCACACTTCTACCCTCAGGACGGAGGTACAGAAGTGTGAAATCTAGTACCTCCCGACTTAACAACTCCTTCTTCCCCACTGCCATCAGACTCCTTAACAGGATAGATCATTAAGCTAATATTAAAATATATGTCATTCTCATGAGAAAACTAGAAAAAATATATCAGTGAAATGCAGTATCTGGAGATGGGCTCTATGCTTATGCACCAAACACCAGTTCAGAGTATCTGGCCGCTTTGGGGCACCGTCTAGTACTCCACCCAAAGCCTCCATCTGGAGACTCCATTGGTCTGCTGGGGGACTTTAACACTCATGTGGGTAACAACAGTGAAACCTGGAAGGATGTGATTGGGAGGAATTTACCATTTTCTGCACCATGCTGTAATTGGCTAGTGCAAGTTTGTCCAAAACTTTCAGATTTTTTCCTTTTTTTCTTTTTGTGGACCGATCATGGCCCTCTTGTCCATAAGTCACGCAAGGGGTTCGCGTCAAATGTCAATGGACAAATGTCCCAGGACAGAAATGGAGTGACTGACATGGAAATATATTCTCTCTGGTTCTGATAACTGGGAGATTGCAGCAAGAACAAAAATGGTGAAAAGGTTAGTGTTTTGCTTCATCCTAGCAGACTAATAAACAATAAAAATATTGTAATATAATACAATAAAATATTGTATTGTAAATTCATATAATATCATTAATATCATTGTCAGTTTGAATATCGTATTATGATATAGCCTCACGACTTCTTTACTTCCATAATTAACAGTTATCAATCATCAGTTATCAGATATTAAGGTGTGAGTCTGTATTTGATGTCAGTTATCATTATGCCTGTCACTTACTCCATAATTATTAGTAAAACAATTTGGTCATCATAATCAGAAAACCTCAAAAACACTGTTCATATTTTCTTGTTGTCTACATATGAATTTTAGAGAAGAAAAACTTAGCAAATAAACATATGGTCTGCGTTATTTTGTGTTACCCCCATGACAAAAATTAGATTTCAATTCATAGTTAATTCAATTTGTCACCCTTCCCATCTTGTGAAATTGTTTAAGGGCAATTCTAAGGGAATTTTGAGCAAAAATAGAGCACTGAAATAAATAATGATTTGACTTACATCACCATAATCATCAATATCATTTTGTATGGAAAAATTATCATAAAATGTTTTGTCATATCGCCCAGCCCTAACGATCCCACTTCAAAAAAAAAAAAGAAAAAACCAAAAATTTAGAGGCTAACTTTAAAAATCTCTCAAAGGCAATAAAAACGTTTTTCAACTTTAAAATGACATTATCTGGCTCTTGAATTGTGTTTACAAACTTTTGTCACAGCCTGACTGCTGGCTTATGATTTAATGTAGATATCATGGATATTGTTATAGTTCCTGCTGTCTTGTGTGAATGTTTATATCTTATTGTTATATTCCACAGATGCCGGGATATCAGGAGCCAGGATATCAGACATAACAAAAACCAAAGAGAATAAGGAGCAATAGGACAAATCGGAACGAGTTAAACAGGGTAACAGACTGTTCTTTTGTGCCCTTTATTTCTTGTCTTTGCTTATTCTGGACCTTTAGCTCATGTTCAAAGATCAACAGCTGAAGGGCAAATAAGTAATAACTTTGTCAACATGGTTCTGAGTTACTATATGTTATAACCATGACAGATAGATGCAATAATTTTGTATGTTTCAAAACAGAATTAGAAAATTTTCTTGATTGATCACCCATTAGTCTGTGGTAATGTATTCATTTTAATTGTGTAAATGTATTGCACATACATGTTCCCATATAAATGTGTAAAATAAATACCATTACCATTAAGGGATTTTTTTCAGGTGTTAATTTTCTTATCAATATTAGATTTGGCAAGACATGATTGCTGTATGCATTTATTATTGGAAATCAATTACCAAAAATAACCAGCAACAAAGATTGTCCAAAGGTCATCAGAAACCCTTCATCACCTAAGAAAACTCAAGCCCAACAACAGATCTGCACGCTGACCTGCTAAATATCACATATTAGTATATATAGTTAACTAAGTATAGATGAGACGTCAGTAATTGTTTTAAAACAAAAAGCCATTTTATCCTAAATGTCTGACCCAAGATTTACAAAGAGTCCCAATGGATAGAGAAGAAGGTTTGACATATGATTTGTAATGCAATATCGGTATATACTGTATGCATTTACCACAAACACAAAACCCCAAGTACTTACAAAAAATAAAGAAAAACAATTTGGGGGGGGGGTCTCAGTTTCAAATCACTCGGATGCGTAGCAGCACAAAGGTGACTAATATCACGATATTGATCAGTTCTGTAGTGATAGTCTTCACCCTCACCCAAGTTTGGTTGGCTCTGTAATTGTCTGCCCTTCACTCTCCACTTCATTACTTGTAACTGATCGAGCAGTGCAAAATGACTTCTCTGAAATCACCCGGCTATAATTCAGTATGTAAATTGGAGAAAATATAATAATCTGATAATAAGATTTGGGAAGGCGTGGTGACTATTTACTAAGAAAAATATATGAAAGAATTAGGAATCCCAATAAATTTAATAAGCCTACATCCAATCTCGGACACCGAAGAACTCCAGAAAGCATACCATTTGACCGGAGACATACTCTCGTACAGAATGCATAAGCAATGTATAAATATAAACAGTGGAAATTCCTTATGTAGCCTACTTTTCAATAAATCTTGCTTTATATTTTGCAGGATATTGGAGCAGACACTTTTGACAAAAAATATATTATAATGTCCATATATCCACATATTTAGATATATTTTTGTTTTGCAAGGGGTTGCCTCACGCCTCCAGACTTAAACATTTGATGTCCACCTCATATGGACTTTTCTACCCACAGTTCAGAAAGATGAATTTGAATATTCTCTGCTGTGTGTATGTGGATTATGTTTATGTTACATTGTGGGGACCAAATAAAAAACCTGCTATTTTGATGTTTGTGGAGATCATTTTTCAGGTACCCACAAAGATCTGTGAATGCAATCAAAAAACTAAAAAATACCAGAATTCTCATATTTTGTTTGGTTACTTATGGTTAAGGTTAGGGCTGGGTAGGGGTTAAGGTCTTCATATTAGGATTAGAGATTTCCCCATAGAAATGAATGGAGAGTCCCCACAAAGATATAATTACAAACCTATGTGTGTGAGTATATGTGTGTTATGTTCCCAGTGATTGATCGGCAATACATCCAGGGTGTTTCTTAAAGCCCTGGGTTTCCTGGGATTTGGTCCCAGCTCACCACAACCTGATACTGGACACAAAATATGTTATTTGCATGTGTATAGCTAGATATTGAAGAATGAAATATATGTATTGTGATAAGAAAACGAGAGCTCCGCCCTCCTGGCTGCCAGAAGCCTCTGTCGTTCCAAGTCATTATCTGTGGCCACAGACTTATGTGGCATATTGAATTGTGCAAACAAAACACCCCCATGCCAGGGCAGGAATAGTTCTGTCAAGCTGTAATAGACACACAGAGATTAGTCATTGTTTTTCATGGGCTTAGCGATGCAGCATGGTAGGTGATTAATGGGTATTCGGTGTCTATGATTACGCATTGAATGGTGTGAGTAATCCATTTTGTGCTGGATGAACTGCTTCCTTCTCAGTGTATCCATCTCCCCATTTGGATCTTGTTTGGTTTTCTTGACCTCTTCCCAGCGGTTGTGTTCATTTTAATGCCTTATAGGTAATATCCTCAGCACCCATAGCCCTAGATATTTTTCCCACACTCTGACCCTATCGAGAGAATTGATTGCCTGAAACTTCAGACAAGTCTGTGTTTGATGTCCTCCTGATTAACCAGTAGCAATGTTATTATTAACAATATAAAATTATTAACAATGACCTAAAAATATGAATATTGGTGTATTATTATCACGGTGGCCGATACAATGTCAACCTGCTGCAAAACGGCTCACAGAACAATGGAATTGAGCCACAAAACAGAATTTTCCGGGGGACAATGAAACAAGATGACTATTTGGGTTGGGTTATATAATGAATGGTCTTCGTATATCGGTATATTTTCAAAACAAGATATAGGATGACACAAATATCATTTGTATTGTTATACTTTTATAGACCAATAGAAATTCTTCCTGGTTGTAAGCGACGCGAGAGCTGCAATTGTGAAGTTGCCTACAATAGTATTCACAGCTAAGATCAACCTATTCAGTTAGCGTCTCTCAGGGAATTTGATGGATGTAGTTAAGCTTCGTTTTCATGTGTAGTTCAGTGTATGTATTGTTAGTATTATTGATTTCTCTGTTGTTTAATTTCCTTAATTACCTCATTGGGTTAATTCATTTGATCTTAGTCCCACCTCTGTCTTGGTATTCTGTGGGTAATTAAACCTGCTCTGAGTTTGTCTCAGTGCAAGATTGTTAGTCTATTACTACTTCTGAGCATTCCTTTGAGTTGCTGCCTTTTGGGCTCTTCTGGCTGTGTACCGACCTGCTGTTCTGTCTACATATCGCTGCTTTGAGCCCAGCCTCCTTTGGATTGATGAAGCTGCTAATTGCTGGATGCTGGATCCTGCATTTTCTTCAACATTTATGTATGTACAGTACTTTCTTTGTATCTGTGTTTGCCCCTCCAGTAGGCATTGCCGGTAAAAGCTAGCAAAGGATCACAGTGTATAGGTCTCAGTCCTGTGCTCTGACAGATAAACCATTAAGCTGATATTAAAATATATGTCATTCTTATGAACTTGAGAACTTTTTGGAAAAAATATTAATGAAATACAATGTATGGAGATGGGCTCTATGCTTATGCACCAAACACCAGTTCAGAGTATCTGGCCGCTTTTGGGCACCGTTCAGCACTCCGTTCAAAGCCTCCATCTGGAGACTCCTGCTGGGGGACTTTAATACTCATGTGGGTGACGACCTGGAAGGGTGTGATTGAGAAGAATGGCCTGCCCAATCAGATCCTGTGCAGTGCTCTATTACTGGACTTCTGTGTTAACCACAGTTTGTCCATAATGACCAACATAGTTGAACATAAGGGTGTTCATAAGTGCACCTGGCACCAGAGCACCCAAAGCCGCAGTTAGATGATCGTTTTTGTTATCGTATCATCTAATTTGTGTCCACATGTTTTGGACACTCACGTGTTAACTGATCACTGCCTGGTGGTGAGCTGGATCCAATGGTGGGAGAAGGTGCCAGGTAGACCTGGTAGATCCAAACACATAGTGAGGGTTTGCTGGAAACACAAGGCGGAGGCCCCTGTTTGGGAGATCTTCTCAAACTCCTTCTCTTGCACCCCGAGAGAGTCAGCGGACATTGTGTCTGAGTGGAGCATGTTCCAGAACTGCAGAGCTGTGGCTGTAAGGTTGTTGGTGTCACTCCGCTTTACAGGTGTATCTAAACCGTAAACAATGCCTCCTTTCCGGAAACACGGAGCCAGTGCTGGGCAGGTTCTCGCTTGGTGCATTTTGAGAACTTTCCCACGTAATGTAGGTGGAAGTGAAATTAAAGTAAACGTGCATATTTATTCAGTTTTGTTGGAATTTTTTTCTGTTTCAGATTTTAAGTTTTTATAAGCTGCCAAACTGAAAAAAAGTTTCCTGAGTATGACTCATTGCACTCTGTCTCTACTGCATGTATCCACTTTTGTCACCCCATCTGTGTGTACATGAGCTTATTCCTTATTCTGGCTCATTGTTTTACCATTGTCCTTTTAAGGATCATGCAATGAAAGAGTCTGCTAATAACTCTACTGTCTGTCTCATGATCTCTTCACCACTTGAACACCAAAATATTTTATTTATTAGACTATTTCCGTACACTCCTGCCCGTGCATTAAGATCATCCGATGCAGACTTATTCACTGTACCTAAGTACAGGTTATCAACTATGGGTGGCAGAGCATTTAGTGTAACAGCTCCTAAACTTTGGAATGCTCTTCCTCTTAGTCTCCGTAAGGAAAATCTGTTATCCATTTTAAGCTCCTGTTAAAAACACATCTATTCAATGACTATTATCCGTCTTGTATGTAACTTGCCTGCCTTGTTAAATATATTTTTGTAAAGTGTCCTTGCGTGTATGAAAGTGGCAGCGTGTGCTTCAGTGGGCTAAGTCTGTGTGCCTGTAATCAGAAGGTTGTTGGTTCAAACCCAGCCTCACCATGTCTGTGGATCCTTGAGCAAGGCCCTTAACCCCCAGCTCCCTGGGTGTCACTGCAAGTGGCTTCCCTTCGTGGACAACTCCACAAAGAGCAAGTTGACAGAGGCATAAAGAGAACTTCCCCATCGGCATTAATGAAGTATCAATTCTATAAATAAAACACTATTATTAGACCTGTGACATGGTTTTAATTTGTTAGTAAATCTGGCTAGCAAATCTATCTTTTGTTTTCAGCAGAATAAAAAAAAATTAAAAATGCAAAGTTATTCCATTAATAAGCTGTCTAGTAGTTCACTGCCCGCAGCGGCGATATTAGACAAGACAATATCAGTTATATACTGAATTTGCCGGGTTTGCATAACATTTAGACGCCATAGCCTGTTAGGGGAACTATTTTTTTTTTGCCTGTAAATGTTTAATCAAACAAA
>JAODKE010000088.1:14695164-14706917 GCA_026779605.1 Mormyrus hasselquistii
CCCCCCCCCCCCCCCCCCCCCCCCCCCTCCCATGCTCAAACCCTATTTACACCGAAGGCAGTTTCTAGCTAATGACAAGACCAGGGTTGGCCAAGTTTACCTTTTTTTTTTTTTTTTTTTTTTGAAGGAAGTTTGGCATCGGGGCTAAAATACTCGGCATGGGGGCTAAAATACTCGGCATCAGGGCTAGGCTAAAAATACTTAAGGCTATAGCCCAGAGTAATCGGACCTAACAACACCCATGGTTACACCCTTGCCTACAAGTGTCACCCAGCACGATGTTCGCTAAAGCAGCAATCCTCTACTCATGGGTTACGGGCCAAACTTGGGTCATGACCAGTTCTGAAAGGGTCACGAGACAGAGAGAGAAATGTAAGTATTTTAAAACCAGCAAGCATCTATGCTTATCCATGGTCAGATTTCCCAGCCCCAATCCTAGAATTAATCTATATAAAGGTTGTATAGGTCTGCAAATGCTTAGCACTAAACTAATGAACACTCAACCAATCAAAGAAGTCAAACCACAGATGCTTAATTTAAAATTCACTGGCGCATCCAATCAAATTTGTACGATAGGCATTGATTGGCTTAAATTGCAGAGTGCACTGCATGCTTGATAACAGCATTAATATAAACCTACTTGATATTGGGTTGCGACTGAGCTGGCAAGGTAAAAATTGGGTCGCGGTGCAAAAAAAGTTGAGAACCACTATGCTAAAGGAACTGCCTACTGCCCCCTTGTGGAGTTGATTTTTAAACATCCCCAATGCTGTCCACAGTCCTCCAGGAGGCCTCAGGCAGAATGCAGGCTGGCATATGCATGGTGATGGCACTTGCTGCCTGTCCCAACCCAGCTCCTTCACAGTGGGTGATGTGAGGTGGAGATGAAGCTGATTGATAAACAAATGTCCTACACAGATGAACAGGGCTAATGATATTAACTTGGCCAAACCCATTGTGGCCTCCACTGCAATGCACATTTAGAAGCGGATCAGTTGGGACAGTAATTATAATGATATGCAACTTCTGTGATAATGTTTTTACTCACAAGGAGAGGCCTCGGGATGCGATGCACAGCATTTTACTCTACATATTACTAATATACCACACAAAAATTACTGAGCAGAAATCTCTGACTAATGTAATGACGGCTTTGGAACCCTAGTGATTGGAGAGCAACAATCAGTTTGACTGATATTTTCATATCAGTGTCAGTGGCAGAATAACTGTACACTGGGCCCTGGGGTAAAAATGGAGCATGCACCCCCCTTCCAAATTCACACCTAGGGCCTGCCTATGCCAGTTGCAGCAGTTGCAGATGATAAAATGTATGTAGTCTCCAAATATCATACCCATCATGCAATGCAGTATTTATAAGATTCCACAAACATGCTTTTTTTGTTAAATACACGACCTTGACAACAGTTTGACTACAGAACATTACAAACTATTACATTTCAAAATAGTTTTAAATATTGTAGCAAATGTTTTTTTTTCTGTTATGACTCCCACAATAATGAGATTGTATAAATAAAAATCTGTAATATTTGAAGGGGGGCTGGAGTGGTTGCTCACCTTTGATCAGGGTATATTACATCGTATATTGAAATATGCTGCCTTTATATACTGTGCCTTCAGCATCAAAAAAATAAGACTGAAAATAAAGGCATGAATCCTTATACAAGCAAAACTAGTAGTAATAACCACAAGCTTCAGAGATATAATTAGAAATGTTCTTAATAATAATGATATGTAAGATAAATGAGATGTGAAGTTTGAGTGTTTTATTTTTTATTTGCTACAGGTTTGGGAGGCTTAGATGTGTTCTAAGGACAAATGGGGTGTGTTTAAGAGGCGTCGGAGTGCAATAACATATACCCGAACAACAACTGGTCCTGAGTTTGTACCAGTGAAAATGACAAGCGGGACACCCCTGTTGTGAAGGACTACACCAGATGATACTGTAGGTCGAATTATCACAAGAAGAATGAAATGACAAGCACACCTTGGATTATGAGTACTGTACTTTTAAGAACAAAACTATCTTTATCCTGACAAAGCAATTACTAAGTTCATTCCCATAATGTTTTTGAGTGATTCTCCAGGAAAGACTGCCGCGTTTTTTTCCCTGCGGAGTTAGTCTCTCCACTGTGAAGGGTAATTATTAAGCATAAACAAAGCATAAACCTTAATGATGAAATTATGTATTGTAATGCTTCGTCACAAAGAACTCCCCTGTAAGCTAATTTTGTAAAAATGCTAAAATTTCAAAATGGATTGAATGCTTTTCGACTTAATTTGTTTCCCCGTTGAGTATGACATTATTCTTAATATAACTATGATGATCTTAATTGTTTTTAGTTGTTTCCTATTACAATCATGGTAAATCACTTTACTGTATTTTATTTCTTTTCAGATCCTAAATAATTAGCTTTGATTGAATTGATTAAGTGATTAAATAAATAGCATGATTAAAGTTGCGTAAATCTGACCATTACCAAAGGTGTAATTGTATCTCGATGAAAACTAATACCCTGTGGGGGGCATGGTGACTCAGTATATACAGTAGCACTATTGCTCACAGGGTTGTGGGTTTGAGCCCCACCTTCATTTTGTGTATGGAGTTTGTGTGTCCAATCTGTCACACAGGCACTCTTGCATGATTAGGCTAACTGGTACCTCTCATCTGTGATGCACTGGAGGGTGGTCCATGCTGCACCTCAGTCTCATACTGAATGCTGCCTGGGGAGAGCCTGTCCTGGACTGAAGTGCTTATAAATAAATGAATGTTCATAAATATTGAACAACAAAACTGATTGATCAGTTGCTTGATTACACAAAATTAAGATCTATACTTATATCGTTTTTCATTTGACCTTTAATTAAATAAACCTACTACTGTTTTACTACTACTATTTTAATCCATCTGCTGACCACTAACCCTAACCCAATCACAGGGGGTGAGTTTTACATAATTATTGATTAAAGTTATTAATTGTTTCATTTTAGAAGAAAATGTAATGGCATTTTTTCTGAGCTTTAATTATTCTATCACATGCACATTTGCAGCCACGAATCGTGGGAAATGTAGTATTTTCTACCTTGTAGTTCTTCAGCTACAAATTGGCTTAAAAAGCCTTGATCAATCAAACAAAATGTTGTCTTCACTTGTATATGGCTGCTGTCATTTCTAAGAGTAGTTATGCATTCATACTTCCTCTATATTCTTAAACAGAGAATCCTTGTATTTTATAGAGCTTTGAAAAGTTGAACAGCATCAGACGATTTTAAAATATAACGTGTAACAGATGTGCAAAATGTCATAAGGATGCAGTTGTAGTGCATGTGAGTGCAATAAGAAAATGATCCACTAGGGGGAGCGTTCAGAATGTTTTAGAAGTACAGGCACCATTGGATTTGGTGCCTCTGGGTCAAATGATGGTTAAAACAATACCACAACGTCCCATTTAAACATTAGCATTCAAGAAATGTTGACTGTAATAATTATCTTTTTTGGGGCTCTTTTGCTCACTAGAACACATTTTCCATGAATCCCTGACACTAATGTTAGCTTGGCAGTGGAGAGGCATGCCTGGGCCTACAGTGTAAACTGAGGCTGCTTGGATTACATTTTATTGACAATAACATTTTGTGAAGACAAATCGCCAGCAGTCTCATCCTGGGTTGATCCCTGCCATGTGCTTGTAGCCTCACAGTTTGGTCCTTGACCCCATCCCCCGTAACCCTGAATCTGACAAGCAGGTATAGAAGATGGATGAATGGATGGATGGATGAATGGATGGATGGAAGATCATTCCCGGCAATCATTTAGCATATAATGTGCTGAAATTTTGAGTTTGATTCCTGTGTAATGTTAATGTTAAATTATTTAAATGCCTGATTTAACACACCCCTGTAAAGTGCCTTTGGGCGACTCTGTCGTGTTAGGTGCTACATAGAAATAAATTGAACTGAATCTAAGACATCAAAAAGCCACTTCCTTAACTAAACATTCACTAAGGTCCAAATAATTAGTTTGAGATGTCTTTAAAATAGCGAATCCTTAGATTTTAATTTAATTGTATTACCTCCCATATAATAAGGGTTGTGTTGTAATTCATTCATTTTCGGTTAAACATATCTATCATGTGGATTTTATCTGTTCCTATCAACAGCTAATTTGTGTAGTTGTTTCAAATTATGTCAAATATGTACAGCCACGGGTAAGAATGGATCAGACATATTCAAGAAGAATGTTTAACAATGACACAATACATTTGCAGTCTTTTTTATTCAATTAGTGCTGACAATGGAAACCAAATTCAATTATCCTATCCTAAGACTTTCTCACTGAGCACTTTTTTTATTGGCAGCTATGTCAAACCAAAAGAACAGCAGTCACAGACTTTGTTCCCGCTGTTACATAAAAGTCATGGGAGATTCTCTGTGCATTGTCCCGTCTGTTATCTATGATGGCAGCTTGCCATTACAGTCCAATGCATTATATAACCCGACTGTGGCTCCAGCCTCCCTCAAACATTTGGGAAAAACTGACCTACAAATTAAGTGGTGTGTGTTTTAGGAACACAGACCCAAGGACTTTACACACAATGCCATTTAATTCTGTTAACTGCACTAAAAATAACACAAGAGATTAATCCATGGGTGGAAAAATAACTACTAAAACACATCGAAGAGAGACTTCAGGTAAAACACAGCAAAAGTCAAAAGCAAGGCAGTAAAACAAAACAGTGAAGTTAGCATCTAAAAATAAAGATTATGAAAACAAAGGTAAATGCATTTGGGCCACATACAGCACTCCAGTTATCCCTGCATCCATCTTCCAAGTGCTCAGCCAGTACAAAAGCAGTGAGTTTGTAGTCTACAGCACACAACACAGGACAGGGCAGGGAGACACCCAGGGTGGGATGGCAGTCCAGTGCTGGACAAACACACACACACACACACGTTCATATTCATATCTTTGTAGGGACTCACCATTCAATTCTATAGGAAAAACCCTAATCCTTAAATGACAACCGTAACCCCTACCCAACCCAGCCATAAGTAACCAAACGCTTTTGGCATTTTTAGTTTTTTTTTTTTTTGACTGCAGTCACAGCATTTTACAAAAATGTCCCCACAAGGTCAATTTAGCAGGATATTGTCACATAGTGGGGACATTTGTGGAGAGCACAACATACACATTTGTGTTTTTCCTTCCAACTTCACATTCAGCACAGGGGTACAGTGAGCCAGTGATCCCGATGCAGACATCCAACATGATGTGTTATTACAAGGGACCACAAATCACCTAGGACAAAAAAACAAAAATAATTTCTTCTCCCAAGGGTTTTTAATTCTTTGATTTGGCGCCTGCAATGACTTAATATTAATAATGTTATAATGACTTAATAACAATCACTTAATATTGCTGGCTTGATCCTACTAAATGTGAGTTGCTTAGATTACTTAACCTACTACGTGTTTCACGGGGCAGGGAAACGAAAGGTTAAGTTTCTAACTTTGTCAGAAGTGCACGGGACAGTTACCTGCTAATATAGAGGGTCTGATCCATTCGTCTTTCATCCATGACTGCTTGGTTAGCCTGGAGCATGTCCTGGAATGCACAAGGCATGCCGCTTGCGAACTTTCACTCAAAAAACAAAGCAGACAAAACAAAATACTTGCATTGAATGTTTTCCGATGTAACATAAAATATAACTGGCTAAAAGCTGCTATATGTGTATTTTGCATATTATGAGGTGCATGGAAAGCGGGCCTACTGAAAAGCGACGCATTCAGTGCTACTATTACAATGGGTCTAATCAAGCGAGAGGGGCTGATATTAGAGCTGCCCGTGTAACCCGATCCTCCATTGACTCGGGAGCAGTGAAGACGCTCCTCTGGCCACAGGCCGCTCTCCCCGAGCCGTACTGCAGGGAAAAGAGACAGAGCGGCTGTCATGGACCGAGGTCATGTTGAACTTTTTGTTTTGGGTACAGCTAGGGACGATCACTACGGTATTAATTTGTGTTAAACCAGATAGGTATAGTAGAGCGGATGCGCCGCCGCCAGCTATATCCGTTGCTGAATAGCCCCCCCCCCATGCAGTCTAAAGGGTTTTCTCAGGTTGTCGAGTTCAGCGATTCAGTTTAAGCATGACTTTAAACGAGCCACTTACATCTGATCCCCTCAATTTAGACGTTCTTATAAATAAATGCAGTACGTGCTTTGTTTCTATTAAGTTATATCCCATTGGCTCTTACTAAGCGTTAAATGTACAGCATGTATAATTACATTCTCAGGAAATGATGCTTCTCTTCAAAGCACTTTAGTATTAAAAATAAATTATGCCGAAAACACGCCAGATTCTTTCGCCGCACGTAGACATTTGGCCTGGAATTTCTTAAAACAGCAAATATATACAGTATTTAACAACTGTAACAACTTAAGAAGTCCCCTGTCTTCCGTCTAATAAACCGTGTAACACGAGAACTGTGAAGAGATGTATTTGAATCCATTTAATTAAACAGACCAATATTCTTTTTCTGGGTTAATGCGTATGAAGTTGTAATAAAGAGAATAATGTATGAGTTTCTAATGACTATCCAAAACGCTTTTTTTCTACTGCAAGGGGGGAAACAAAGGAATTGAATTATTAATATAATTATGCAAGATAATTTAATTTTTAGCAATGGTCTGGCAATATTTACATAAACTGCTGTTGTGGTGATTATTTAAAGTGTATTCTCGTTGCACAGTTCATATTTTACTTGAAGCCCAGACTTAGACCATTTGTCTATTTATACGATTATAGTCTACACACCTCAGGCAAGATATAAATTCCCTTCTTCGATTTTATACCAGGATATATTAAGGTCCGCAGGTGGTGTAGTGGTTAAGGTACAGATTAACGATGCTTCTTCCAAGGGATGCCGTGATTGTAATACGCTCGGGCAAAGGCCCCATACATCACTGACGGCGGAAAGACACGGATCGCGCCAGTGAAACCCCAGCTCAATAAATACAATTAATTATAAAGTCGTGCTGTATAAGGTAAGCTGGGCGAAAACACCAGGTAATGAACTAAATATCACCGAAATTGACTGGTCACAATGTTTATGCTAGTGAACAGCAGGGAAGAAAATTAAGCTATACAGCGGCCCTTACTTAAAACACATGGGCATTTAACCACGATGCCGAACGCTCGCACGCATGAAAGCATTAAACCCGTTAATCATGGTCAGTTGTCTATGATCAGCCAGCAGGGAATTTATAGATAGTACATTAATGTGTTTCCACTATCAAGTAAAGTAAGCCAAAGGCTATTAGGATTTGGACAGTAAAATGCCCTACTAGCTGAATATGAGCGGCTAAGAAAGTTTTTCAAACCATACTTGGGGTTTCCAGTACACTCATCAGGCTATAATCTTAATACTGTTAAAACAGATGTTCGCGAGGTTCAATGTAACCTGAGAGAATTACAAATATGTTATGGAGAAAATACAATGACGCCCTGTTTGCAAGTAAAGACTGTTCAAATTAACACAGCATAATTAGCTGATCTATACGTTCGTTTTCCTGGCGTTGTAAGATGCGTGCAATGATGCAACATGGAAAATACAACTTTAGCAATAAAAGATGTTCTAAGCTGTTTTGAAATACCATCCGGCTGAAGGTACGATATTTTCAAGGGCATTTAATCAGCATATGCAACACATTCAACGGAGTAAAAGCGACCGGTTCGTTAGATGCTGTTCAGATTCTTTTTTCATTGATCACAACGTGTTCATCTAGGTGCATTACGATCGCACGACAAGAAGACTAACGTAATGTCAATTATTTGTCATAAAATGTAAGATACAATGAAATGCGCTCCACCGATTTAGAGGCTCGTAAACTATAGCGTCCCTGTCCCTTTAAAGGCTCAGACAAAACGCCCATATGATCCCAGAGCTCCAATCACCAGTTTCTTCTGCAAAGGCAGTCTCTGCATTTTTGTCTTTTTCTAAACGCTAACATGGCGAAAAAAGGACTGATGTGAAGAATAAAAGAGACGTAAGAAATGTGAAAATACAGCATTAAGCATTTTAATGGAGAGGAGAAGTCCGATACAGAAGAAGGGGAATAGGGACTCCTTCGCAAGAGAAAACCTTGGATCAAAATGGTAGAGCGCTGCATTTTTTTTTGCCTGTTTATTTTCTTTTACCTTTTGATCTTTGCAAATTTGGGCTAGTTAGGCCTTTGAAACTTACCTGAAATGGTCTTCGGGATGTTATTGCATGCATCAGCGTTGCGTGACAGCGGACGTTTCAGTTTTCGTGATGCATATACGGTTAAACCATGAAGTTCACAACTTGCATTGAGCGAAGACGTAGATACTAACGTGTGATTGATGACTAGGATGTGAGATCAGGTCTGTCGGCGATGTTGCAAAGAGTTAAATTCCTTCATGATGGGATGCTCAAGCTAAGGTCGTGACCTGTCCATTTTTGTGCGGATCGTTCAAACTTAGCTAATGTTTTCTTTTCTTGATCTTTGCCGTTATATTTTTGTCTACGTTGTGCTCTTTCTTAATACTTTAAATTATTGCAAAGAATTAAAACTTGAGCAGATTTTTTCCTTCACCGTGACTTGTTGAAAGACACTTGGACGAAGAGATGCACATATACGTGTATATACGTTTGTGAAATGTAACTTGGAGGAGGTCATTGTTAAATATACACCTGGTACTACTGCTGCCTGTCATCGGAGTTCATTTAAAGGGCCACGGTGACGCGGCGGCTCCTGGCATTTGCTGCGTCTGAGCGGCGCTCCATCGCAACAATGTGTCAGATTACGGAGCGCCGCCGGCTGGAGCAGGGCGGGCACGTCTCCGCACTCCCGTGCGCCAATTTAAAGGTGTCACCGCTGCCTTCTTTATATAAATTTCCTAAAAATAAAAATAACATACTAGACGCATGTGGCTTTCGTCTTTTAATGCAATAAATAAGTATTTTTTTTCCCACGCTTTACTGAAAAATAATCTTTAATGTGTAATTAATAATTTGTATAAATTCCCTAAAAATAAAATAACCTACTTGACGCGTGTGCCTTTCGTCTTTTAATACAATAAATAAGTATTTTTTCCCACGCTTTACTGAAAAATAATCTTTCTAATATTAGAAGTCTGAATGGCTGAATTAATTGTTGAAAATACTTATTCTAGTGGATTTTTAATCTGTCATTTTTACCCTACATCCAGCAGTTGGGCTCCTTACTTTATAGTGGAAAATATAGTCTGTTACCTTTGTAGTTTTGGCATGATCGTTAATCGTTATGAACCTTTGCTGCTTTTAAATGTCAGTTCAGTTTCAGTGTAACACACTTGCATTGTATTTGTCTGAATTATCCCCTGTGACTTATCTGTGGTTGGATTTATTGTCTGGAACCTTTGCTGCTTGTAAGCTGCCATTTACAGCCGAAGGCCGGCTTTGGTGGTGCCGAAGGGCCGCTTTCTGCGTGCACTGCAGCATAGTGGCTAACCGCATACTGGCCGGTAGGTTTTTCGCCGCTGAGGTGTAAAAATGTGCTATTATGTTGGTGTAGCAGTTTGCATTGGCTTCGCTGTAGATAAAGTATGAGTCAGATTTCATGTCTAAGTTAACAGCTGTTTCTCTGATAACGCACAAAATCGTTATATTTAGCCGTTCAAGATTAATCTCGTATTGACCTTTTGGCAGGAACCGTGATAGGGATGATAACCACGGGAAAACCCAAAACAAGAATGTAAATACTTTAAGGAGCTAACACACCTTGATTACCTGTTTAAGCACAAGACTTGGATCAGACTTAAGTCCATCACCTAATGGCAACAGTTTAATGTTATGCTGTGTGTCAGCGAGCCTTTTAATCCTACTGTTTTTGTAGATTTGCTGAACGGTAAATAGTTACGGTGCATTGCCAGCTATATATAAGCTAAGTCTTCTTGTCAGACTCGTCTTTCGGTTGGACAAGGTTTAATTTTAAGTTCTGTTACTTTTTGTGTGTGTTAGGCTTCAGGATAAGGTTAAAGGGTTGGGACCCTATTAACGTAGACTAGTTTCACCTGATCTCTGGGATTAGGAAGGGGTTTCCTTCATAGACCTGATGCTTGTAGAATAGAGTTATGGTTTCCCATTTGCTACAACAGTAGCCCTAAGCAAAGTGATTCAATCGTCTCCATTTGGAATGCTAATCAGGTGACACTGTGTTTGCCAAAACCAATTTATAGCATGAGAATGGCAGGGCACATCAAAGAGAGCACTGTTCTGTGTGCGCGCGCCTCGAGAAATGACAGAGAATCAGGTTGCTCTTTTATCTTTCATTATTGATCCTTTCATAACAGAACTGGGAATCCTCGTTGAGGTAGATGTGCCCATTCAGAAATGGGATAATTTAGTAATATGTTTTAACGAGGTTCATTTTTTTAAATCCCTCTGCCTCGCAGAGAAGGAAGCTGGACGAGCGAGGTCATCCCGGGATGGCTCAACGCAAAGAATTTTGCAGCTGGGTGGCGTAACAGAATAATCCGGAATCCCATTCACATCTGGAGCCTCAAGTTAATATGTGGGTCATTTGTGAGCTAGAGAAGGCTCGGCAATCGCTATGATTTTTTTAGGAGCTGATCTGTGCGGATATTGTGCCTCCTAACACTAGACCAGAAAGGGTCCTTTTCATTTTTTTAAATAACCAATCAGCTGTTCCATAGCTTACCTAGTTCTCTATGCAGTCAGTTAAGGTGAACACTGTATTGGTCTGTTTCAATCTAATGCAACTGCAAGTGTGTGTTTGCAGTGAATTTTAAGCATCTTTTGAGAAAATCATAGTATTTCCTCTCTTTTTTTGTTATTTTGAAATTATCTACAGCGATTTGAGCTTTTAAGGAACTGGTTTGAGACTCTTACTGTAAATTTGATCCTGAAAGGAGCTCCTTACTTATTGCAAAAGGCAATGTAAATGTGTTCCAGTTTGAGATTTCTTCCTTTCTAGCCTCCAGTTGCTGGCTCCTCTTCAGGCACTTATTGTCAGTTTATTTCATAGATGTTATGTCAGTAGTTAAATCTGATCAAGGGTGTCCAACTCCTTGTTCCTTTTTTAACCTTTCTGAAGTTTGATCTATAATGAAAAATAACAGATGCATTTTTACAGTGATATAGCAGCCTTTTTTGGAAGCAGTTCAGAATTCAGGGTCCATCTTGGAGCTTCAACCAGCCGACCTGTTATCAACCCAGTTTCCTATGAGGGCTGTGGCTGCTGTGCATATTTTGTGGCATATTTTAATGCTTTGTTTTGTAAGAAATGGAAGAAGCTATACAGATAATTAACTAGTAATTGGACCGGTTAAATCAGGCTAATGAGTTCTATCAGCAGATACACAGCCCAAGTTTGACAGCCTTGGGTTAGACATTATAGAGTGGAAATTATTTTTATTGATTGTCCAAAACAATTTCACTGTGAGTTTTCTGTAGTGTGTTCAAGGTGGCAATTTCTTATGTATAAAAGTGACTGTGCCTTTACTATTGCTGCGGTAGGTTATGGGATCCCAGACCATTGCATGTGAGATTATCCCTAACTATCAATACTTTTTAAACTCCTAACCTAAAAACATCTTCTTCTCTGGTCTTCTTTCTTCCTTCCTTCCTTTCTTTCTTTCTTTCTTTCTTTCTTTCTTTCTTTTCTTTTTTTGTAATGTTCTCCAATGATGGATGGATGGATGAATGGAAGAATAT
>JAODKE010000088.1:14707017-14734925 GCA_026779605.1 Mormyrus hasselquistii
AAACTCCTAACCTAAAAACATCTTCTTCTCTGGTCTTCTTTCTTCCTTCCTTCCTTTCTTTCTTTCTTTCTTTCTTTTCTTTTTTTGTAATGTTCTCCAATGATGGATGGATGGATGAATGGAAGAATATAATAAATTATGGCCAAAATGCTTGTTTTACAGTCAACATTTCTTTGTTACATTTATTTATATTACAATGGTTTGAACAGGAAGTTGGACAAATGAAAAAAAAATGTCATTCAGTGCTCCAACTGATCACTTAATTAAGTCTTTAAAGTATATTTTTGAATAGCCTAAATTGCCAGGGCTGTGAAATTACATTTGAAGTTCATGGAACAAAGGTTTGATTCAGGAACACTTGAAGTTTTTTTTTTTTTGTAGTCCCTCTGATGGAATCACACAGTGTAGATTTTTTTGGTTTGAGGTGGCAATCGCCAGATGGGAAGGATAGGTACATTAAACAACAAAAAAAAACTTCCCCTGTAAAATTCTTTGCATCCGTCACCCGATGTTAGATCCCTCCAAATGTATCGTGTTTAGCTTGAGGAATAGTTTTGTTTTCCAATCAGTCTCCTGTTACCTTATTTGCAGGTTGAATAATTGGAGATTAAATCAAAAAAAGATTTAAGATACCAGCACATTTTTTGAGCCTTTTCTTGTTTGTAAGTTTCAAATGAATTTGTGTTACATGGTAAGTAAATAGATAAATGAGTGAATGAGTCTAAGCAGTGGCACAATGCTTACTGGGAACTGTATGGTGTATGGAAGCTAGATAAAGTGCAAACTGCTTATTGGTTGCACTGCAGCATCATGCCTCTATGGTTGCAGTTAGATTCCTCCTCCTGGCTCTGTGTGTGTGTGTGTGTGTGTGCATGCATTCGTGCCATGGATACAGTGGCAGACATCCCACCTTTGGCATATTGATGTCAGGGAAGCGGATGAGGGACAACGGGTGGGGGGGGTGCTGGGTAGGTGACATGGCGGATGTACCATATACCACAATATTTTCGTTTGGAATTACATCTTAGCCGCTGTTCAGGAAAATTTTCTAAGGTTAATAATAGAATAGTGTTGCTTTTTAAAATCACTATACCATACATTAAGATGAGGGAACAGCAGATTTCCGGGTCATACTCAGGGAAATGTGCAATTTGCAGGGGACTTTTGGAACTTCCGGAAGAGGTGGGACGTCTTTAGTGGAATGGTGTTCTACACATGGTGTCTCTTATATTTTGTGTGTTTTTTTTTGTAAACGCTATTATTATCTATTATTGGATTTATTACATTTTTGTTTGTTTGTTTTTATTGGCCGATAGAATTGTTAGTCTGTATTGTCTTTTTTTGGCTGAATAAAGTCATGTCAGATGAATAAACTAAATCGAAATAAATCCTTGTATTAAAATTGTTATTCAACTTCAAGATGTTGCCCAATGTCTATTTCAGTAGTCGTCTTTCTGTGGATGCTGTAATTTTAGCATGTGGGCAGTTGCAGATGGATTTGTTTTCATACAAATGTGTCGCTGGGGTGCCCAGTTCTTGTCACTGTTTGGCTTGGCTGGGATACAGTGTCAAGCATGTCGGAGTCGGGTTCAAAAGGCAGAATCTCAAACCTATTTTTTGTTGCCTGAGGAACAAGGAAGATAAAAAAAAATCATAGTATGTGTCTCTGATTAATGTTGCAGGGTAAGTGGGGGTCCTCCACTTCAGGTCCAAAATGTTGTCCAGTGTTGCTCATCACTCCTTGGCTAGGAAAAGATCTCTAATCTCTTCAAATGATCGAATTGTACAATCAGGAACATTAGATAGTTGTGCTATGTGCTCTTGTCAGGGTAACTAAAACATTGGCTAAGAAACCTAAACAAACATCGGAAGTCACATTGTTGTTTTTAAGTTAAAATTTTGACTTATTTAATTACATGCTACAGATGCACCTTTATTCGAATGCGTGCAGATTTTCTCTAAAAATTGACTCATCTAATTTGATAATGATTATTTGTTTTAATCTGGTGTATATAACAAAATTCCTAAAGTGTTGTAAGTGAACTGCAGGTGTTTTGCATTTATATATTAGAAAATAAGGAATTTACAAACAACAATGTGTTTCTTGTACATTATAGCTGAAGGGTAGTTGGCTGTGTGTGTGTGTGTGTGTGTGTGTGTGTGTTCGCGCGTGTGCTCCTCCCCACTGACTTCCACGTGTGTGTGTGTGGGTGGGCTGCTCTCGTTGCCTTCCTTCACACGACACCAGTCTATCCGAATTGTTGATCCGCATCACTAACGGCTTCCAAAGCCAATTCCCTGGCTGTGCTCACAGGCCGGACATCCTTGAGATTTCCGCTAACGAGGAGAGCAGCCCGGTCCATGACTGTAGGCACATCTCCACTTATCACCTTACGCAACTTGTTCTGGACCACGGGGTCAGCTGGTGGAGAAGGGCAGGTCAAGCTGAAGATCGGGCAAGCTGTTTCCGGCTTTGTGGACTGCAAAATGACCACGTTTCACCCCCTCGTGTGTTGACGGTCTTCCTATCACTGATTCTCCCGTACGTTGGGTTGTCCGATGCCATCGAATCAGCCCCTGTGGTTTCTCTGAGGTAAAGTGATGGACTGCTACAAGAGACAGAACTGCTTCCATTACTTACTGTGCAGCGGATTGTATAGCTGAGTGTTTTCAATAAATAGAAGCGTTTTCGATAAAAGAAGCTTCCCTTGTTCTGTCTCGTTTTAACAATCCTACGGAGTGGACACCAGCTTCTGACTAAGATCGATTGTTTCTCCTTTGGAGAGCAAACCTTTTCAGTGTTTTATTTTATATATTTAATTTAAAAGCCAAAATAATACAGTGACATTTTTTCCCCACACGTTTGACACAGGTGTGCTGTTTAGCACTGTCTGAATTAAGCCATAACTCCTGCATTGTTCTTGAGCTAGAGAGGACAGAATGAACTTTGTTTTATTTGGTCTTATATTCTGTTGTGTCAGAGAAGTCTGAAAATATCTTGTTTTAGCATTTAGATTTATCTGAATGGCCTTTGGATATTCCTGCTTTTATTCTTACTTGAGCCTGGGTTCCCTGGAAGAGCAGAAGTGCTGTTCCCTCACAGGCAGGAGATTTATTCAAGTTTTTATTTAAAACAAGGGCAAGAGGGGGTTGTGATTTTTATTAGATGACTAGACGTAAAACAAAACAGGTGCAGGCCTGTTTTTCCCCCCCCACAAGTTCCATTATTTAATTGCTCATTTGATATGTATATAAAATGAGTTATAGCATATACCACTTTTAGTTTTCCTAGAGATTTTACTGAAAATGGGAAGGCTGGGTTAGGTCTTCCTTCAGGGTGCAACAAAAAGTCCATTTGAAGGTACTGTATGACTGGGGAGCTTGGCCCCAGTTTTTCTCCAAAACTGTGAGTACATTGGGATGGAGTCAAGAGGAGTGATATGTAGTTGTTGTCTTTTATAGTAACTTCAGATCCCACAATGGATGCAATGCATTTTTGGTAATACAAATTCAATGCCTCATTGAACGGAGAGTATTTCAGGCTCATTTTCATAAATTATTACAAAATGTGTTTAGTCTGTTCTGAATTCATATCCATCTTACTCTACGGACGAGCAGACATTTTGATACATGAAAAAGTGTTTTTTTTTTTTCTTTTTTTTTTTTCTTAATCTTTTTTCAACTGGCAAATGCTTGCCTCTGAATCCTGCTACATTTCCAAAGTGCAGATGGCTGTTTATAGGCAGGGTGAAGAGATTATATTTTATGATGAAATCAAGTCTTGACCAGTTCATATTACGGGGCCCGTGCCAGCAGTGGAGTCTCCTTGCGTGACTTCCACTGACACCTCAACCCTCCCACCCCTCCCACAACAGTTCAGCAGAGCTTGCAGTGTTGATCTGATCTTAGTGTAAATGGATCAAGGTTAATGTTTCTCTGTGGTTTATTTTCAGCAGCAAGCAGTGGTAGATGCCTACACTCTGAGCGTTATGTTTGGACCAGCGACTCTGAGGAATAATATGTTGCCCCACAATTTTTTATGTATGATGTTTTTTTTCTGACCATCATCAATATTTGCGGCATTTCAGTTAGAAAACCTGATGGAGAAATGTCACACTGGGAATTCATGGTGGAGATAATGGCTGTTGTGTTTCCAGCGGTGGTTAGGGGTGAGAGCATTGCGAGATGTAGACACGCTCTCCTCTGGGACCTGTTCCTTCATTGGGCTGCAATGCGTCACGCCACCAACGTCTCAGGGTCCAGCCAGTTTCCCGGTACAACATTTCTTTCATGTGATTTGCTATTGCAGCTCTTAGTGCTGAATTGTCTTTGTTTTCTGAATTTTTTAACTTAGCGGGGTCTTCAATGTGCTATCAGTAATAATTACAAAAGCACATAAATTTGGTGCTTATTGACTTCTGTTTAATCCTAAATTATTACTTATACTTCCGACTCCCTTCCATTGAGTCGTTTTGATTGGGCAACAATTTTCTGCTACTGTGGTTTCCATGAAAGTAATTATTGCAACAGAGGATGAATAGCCTGTGGTATACACAGGGCTCGTTTCAAGAGAACATGGTGTGGATGTGGTCTTTATTTTAACCTTGAAGCAATACACCTTGTTTTTCCGGCAAATCTTCCCGCTTGACCTTTGCTGTAGTTTATGTCTGACAAACAGCACTAAATGAATGAAATTACCAAAAATGAATCGTTAATGAGGTGTGCGCCGAATTTCAGTCACGTAAAAGGATGGCATCGCATAAATTGAAAGTGTTAGTCGCGCAGTGACACCTTTCCCGGGTGACGTTGTGTAATGAAATGAGATCCGATGCCTGGTGCAACCCTGAGTTGCCTTCAGAAGGAAAGGGTTGGTTGCTGACATGCAAAGCATAGTTGTTAGTCTAGTTAAATGTCAGAAATTGAGATTCCACTGATTTCAGGTCCAGAGAGTACAAATCCAGACCAAGATTTTGTTTCAACCAACCAGTTGAGTATAAAGAGTCACAGACACAGAGTACTCAACTGGTTGGTTGAAACAAAATTTTGGTCTGGAGTTGTACTCTCTGGACCTGAAATCTCCACCTCTACCAATAATCAACCAAGCCAGTATGCAGCCACAGGTGAAGTATGTCTGTCGCTGATCAGATTACTGGCCCTAATGTACAGGTCAGGAAGTAGTGTGGAGGATGAGAACACAGCTTGAACTTGAAAGTAGTGGTGCCTCAGAGAGTAAGAACATGATCTCAAAGCTGACGGTCACCGGTCGCAGGAGGAACCTGCAGCCAATCTTACTTTTATAGGGCTCAAAGATGTGATCATCTGGAAGATAGATGAGCTGCTCAGACCATCATGCATTGCTGATGACGATGTCACTCCATTTCGAACCTCCCTCCATGACATCTCTGGGCTTATCATAAGTGCAGCCCGACTTCCCCATTCGAATCCCTTTATTTGCGAAATGTAAGGATAATACATGAAACTTAATATACACAAGTCTGAATTTCCTGTGGTCTGCAGAGAACAAGGATGGTAAAAAGGTTAGAGTGATTCATTATAGATCTGATGTGAGGAGATGCTGGTTGGTTTCCAAGAGGTTCCAGAGGAGTTGAGTCAGATTTACTTCAGGACAGAGTATTCACTTTAGTGACTAAATGAAGCCAAATCTTATTTGTCTCAAAATAAGACAAATGACAGTTTGACTAAAATAACAGGAGCCATCGCCTCTTGGCATTGTTATAAGGCAGCAACTTCAGACAGAATTTGTCAGGTCCTGAAGATTTAGAAGAAAATTTAAGCGATTAAGTTATTTTCTGGCGGGGAGTGGTTGCATTAGGATTGGCCTGGCAAGTTGTGGTCCCATCCATGGGCTTTCAAACATGTTTTAAAGATTCAAGATACTTAATTTGTCATATACATAGTTATACAAGTACAATGTGTAGTGAAATGTACTCTGAATGACCGTGCAAATGAAAAACAGAATTAAGAATCAAGAATAATTCAAGAAGTTATAAATCTTACAATAAACAATAAACTAAAAGTAAAAAAAAAAAACTAAGAATGAAATTGTTCCAATATACAAAATAATTTTAAGGTTGAAACTGTACATGTTTAAGCTCGGGATGTTTACGTTGGTTGCCCTGTTTTAAAATAAAAATGGATTTCTGTGCATGTCTTAGTGATTAATTCCCCTTGAGCCTGTTTTGTGAGTCGCTCTTGGGTTGTACCTTCTCATGCCAACATGGCACCAGTTTGTCTCTGAGGTTCTGTGACTGCTTAGGACAGTTAAATCTTGCAGGAGTTCTTGCTGCAGCAGTGACTGCCTTGGCACTCTCCCCACATATGCTGTCCGGCTGTTCGTTTACGAGAAGCTCCGGACTGTGGAGGACCTCTGGTTCTGCTGGGACTTCTTGTGATTATTGTGCACTGGGCTGAATATGTTTTCTTGCGCTGCCATGATGTTGCAGAGGGTATCAGGCAACCGGTCTCCTGAATTAAACGGACTTAATACATCATCAGAGTTTACGCAGTTGTCTGCATGCTAGTTGCACATTAGCGACATGCTAATAAAAAGGTACTTGGATAGCTACTTATCCTGATTGGCGGTAGAATTAACTGCTTGACTTTTCTTGGGTGCAGACTGCACAGGATAACCTTTGATTGAAAAGCATATTGCTAATTGAGCTCTGATCAGCATTCCTTTGTCCAGTCTGGTTCAGGAACAGGGCTTGTCTTTTGAAGGGTTATTGTAATGAAGACTGACTTGGCGTTTCTCATCTTAGCACTTGTGTTTTGTTTTTTTTTTTTTGTTTTTTTACATCAATAAAGGATTGTACGTGTTATTGATTTGAACCTACCTTGTACTTAGTAATGTTCAGTTTTCAGGCCATTTGCAGGCTTCTTTTAAGTACCTTTTTTTTTGAAGGTTTTGATAATAGTAATTTGAGATGTGAATGTTTGACCTGTCATAGTCTTTTCCCCACATGTCTTTCATGGTGGATGTCTGATCCTCTCCATGTTCCGTTTACTCCGTAGAAGCGGCACACCCAGACTTCAGCTGGACTCGGGTAATATGTAGTCTGCTTTCGGTCTGCAGCGTGTGCGGCCAAACGGGGCTCCAGTCCAGACTAGGCTGATGTTTCACTCGGCCGGTTTTAAGTTGCTAATATTTCCCCAGTGCCTCCCCTCCCTTCCCCCCCCCCCCCCCCTTTCATCCTCCTTTATACTGACTTTGACTGGGAGTCATGGGGGGGCCTGGATCGGCCTGCGCGCCAGTCAAAATGCCCTACATTAGCCGCATATTTGTTATGAAGCAGATGAGTCCAGTGGTAGGCAAAAAGTGAAAAGGCAAAAAGGCAGTGTAGCTCCATGCCTTTGCCGTGGCCACCATAGTGAAGGGGGGGGGGGTTGTTTCCTTAATTAGTTTTTCCTTGAAATGATCTTTGTGTCGTTTTGTGATGGGAACGTGCCAGGTAACAAGAGTGTTGTTTTGTGCTGTGGGTTGGAAAGGCGTCTCAGGAAGGCTTGGGGACGGTGTGGGGGTGGGGGAGGGGGGAATCCGAGCTGCCAGTGTTAACTGTAATACAATCTTGTGGTGGGCAGCGGTGCCAAGTACAGGGAATAACTTCAATTCACCAAGGCCTGGCAGCCGGTGCTATGTGAAAGGTGTGACCTACAGTACATGCTGTATTTGGCTCTGAGCAAGTTGGAGATGATTGAATTTTAATCAAGCCTCGTTTCTTTTTTTTATTATTGTTGAGAAGGTCCTTCTGCTTCTTCATTAATTGCTTTTCAAGAAAAAAAAAGACACTTAAACATCACTTAATTCTTGAGCTGTAAATGATGTGCGCTGTCCTAAACATTTTTATGATTCTTACATAGCCATTCTGCAGAGCCTTTTTCCATAAATCACACAGATTTAATGCTATTTTTTTCCCACCTAATCATTTCTTATAATTAGCTTCTCGTTCGTAAAAACCACCAAGGTCCAATCTGACCAATATGACCCTTTTTATAATGCGACAAAGAAATTGATCAACAGATAGAGATTGAATGGCTAGTATGAGGTTTATCAGCTAACCTTTTTGAACGACAGCAAAATATACATGTATATAACTCTTAATTCAGACAGTTCTTATAAAGATGATGGGTTAAGGAGCTACTGCACCCTTCATAATGTGCAGTTTATGAAGTTTCTTTCTGTCAGCAGCCTTTCTGTCAGGAAGTTTGTGTTCAGCACTTGTGTCTGACTCCCCACAAATAACAATACCCAAAGCACAGAAAGCCAGGTCATGTGACTTGTATTGTCACTACTTTTTTAGTGAAAGCCTTATTCATTTTTGAAAGCTCTCAACAGTAGAACATAACTTTTCTAGGGCCTGTGAGGCAGGCCCCTTTTCAGTTCTGATATTGCATATTTTTATTTTCTAGATCTGTGACCTTGGTCCTTGGGGACCTCCTCAGACAGTCCACATTTTGCTTCCTCCCAGCTCCCTTCCAGACAGTCCACATTTTGCTTCCTCCCAGCTCCCTGCCAGACAGTTCACATTTTGCTTCCTCCCAGCTCCCTGCCTGACAGTCCACATGTTTGCATGAGCTGTCTGGGGGTCTCCCTGGAGAGGTTTTGGAAATGCTGCTCTAGATCTTTAAACACTGCACTCCCTGCTGGCCACATTGTGAGGTTGCCTTACCTTTTTGGGTATTGTAGAAGTGTAGCCAAGTTTTTAACATTCCCCTTCAAAGCATATAAAATATTTAGCACTCAACAGCTCCACCTGTTGAGAGGAGACAGTACTGAAAATCATCAGCCTTTTACACATCAGGATTAAAATGTTTGTTAATCACAGATGAAGCAATACAGAAATCTCAGTGCAAAGCACCGAATGTCTTTGCATTTCTGTTTGATGACTTGGTGAGTGAGGCTTGCCAGCAGTCACGTTATTCGAATACTTAATGGGTTAAACCATTAGAGACCAAGCTAAACGAATGCATTTGCATTCATTAAGGACATCTGCATCCGTTGTTCCATAAGAGCCGGTCACCTGGCTGGATTAACATATAAATGATTGACCTTTCATATCTCATATGCACAGCTCAGCCAGCCTTGAGTCATTTACCAGTTTGTCCATATGCTTCGGATGAGTTTGTGTCCAGGGCCATGCATCTAATGATGGGGTCAAAAAATTTGTAACGGTTCCACCAACAGCCCCCGAAACCTTGGCTTATTGGAGTTGTACTTGCACAAAAATGTTCTGAAGGCAAATAGAAAAATTATTGGTTCAGAGAGATAGCCAATCCAATTGTAGAGGAGATGCGTCCAAGTAAGTAGAGGAGGCAGGACCAACCAATCAGATGTCTTGTTCCTGCCTCCTCTAGTTGCTTGGCCCCACCTCCTCTACAATTTGATTGGCTATCTGTCTGAACCAATCATTTTTCCTTCCGCCTTCTTAACATTTTTCTGTAAGTGAAACTCCCACAAGCGATACCTTGTCCAGTAGAATAATCTGCAGTCTTCAGACCATGGCGCCAGATGAGGTTCCTGATATACTCTTTATTTTGTGTGGTCTCCTAATTTAGTCGGCAGGATAGGACTTATAACTCTCTCCCTATGGCGTCGAGGCTTTAATTACACAGAAGGCAAGCTCACGGTCTAGTTTGATTTCTGTGAGCCTTTTTGCCTGCTCAGACTGCCTGTTTCCCAAAATCTCAAGGTGCGGCACTCACTCCTGCAAAATCAGGAAAGGTGAGTGGTGCTGGGCTGGAAAATCCCCTTTGGTTCCCAGTGAGGGGCTGATCAAGAAAGTGTCTGGAGTTGATTGGCAGAAAAGGCCATTTTGTGAACAATTAATATTTATGAGTTGAACGTTACGTTTGACTTCAAAGTCTGCTGAAAGTAGCCAGTTTAATCAGTCAGACTTTGAGGTTGGCCGTCTCGCATTTCAGGCAAATGTTATCAATGTTAGCTGGGTGTTCTTGGGTATATGGAAGGCTTCGGCTAATAACAGCTGCGGCTGGGAGGATTGCTGCAGTTTTTGGTCGTTTGGGGCGCATAAGTAAGCAGGCGTGCTTTGGCAGGCGAAGGTCCCTTATACAAGCTGACCTGAGCTGAATTAAGTTGGAACAAGAAAAATAAACATAAAAACGAGAATATTGTGTATCCCAGTGCTTATGTGATTAAATTATGTAGGTTATTTGGAATTTAAAAAAATCTACTGATGAACATTAATATTAAGCCAAATGTTGCTGGGAGGTTTGTTTATAATTCTTTTTGTGTACACTAGGTGGCGCATGTCATTAATTGGGTCATACAGGTCAATGGGAATGTTATGGTTAGGTGTTAGACCCCAGATGGGCAAAGGATTTTTGACCTCTATGCTACGCTACGTTATGCTATTGTTGTCGCTGCCACTGTGTTTTGTACTGTGATGTAATGCCATGGTTCCTGTGGATGAACTTCGCTTGGTAGAATAAATGGATCACTTGTTTGTAACCGAAGACTTGTCTACAGCCTCATTTCTAAAACAGTGATATGTCTATAGTGTGTAACATCAGTGAGATTAATAACATCTAAGTCTATTGCATGTCAGCCAGGTCATACCTGGGGCCAAAGCACCTCAGTAGTTCAGTTAGACTGAAGTCCTATAAAATAATAATAATAGAAAATACACTATATGGGAAAATACACTATATGGGTCATCTGGCTATTACACCTATAAGAACTTTTATGACATCCCATTCTAAATCCATAAGCATCAATATGGAGTTGGTCCCCTGTTTGCAGCTATAACAGCTGCCAATCTTCTGGGAAGGCTTTCCACAACATTTTGGAATATGTCTGTGAGAATTGAGAATTGTCCAAAATGCCTTTTATACGCTGAACCGTTAAGAGTTCCCTTCACTGGAACTAAGGGGTTTAGCCCAACCCCTTAAACACACCCCCATACCATTATCCCTCCTCCACCAATCTTCACAGTTGGCACAATGCAGTCAGACAGGTAACATTCTCCAGGCATTCACCAAACCTAGACTTGTCCATCAGACAGGAAAGTGTGATTCATCACTCCACAGAACATGTTTCCACTGCTTCAGAGTCCAGTGACAGCATGGTTTATACCATCCGATGCTTGGCATTGCGCTTTATGATATAAGGCTTGCATGCAGCTGTTTGGCCATGGAAGCCCATTCCATGAAGCCCCGGCCCACAGTTTTTATGCTGGAGTTTATGCCAGAGGAAGTTTGGAACTCTGCAGTTATTGAGTCAACAGAATGTAAGCTACTTTTACACAGTACGTGCCTCAGCATTCGGTGACCCCGCTCTGTCACTTTTACGTGGTCTGCCACTTTCTCATTGAGTTTTTATATTGTTCCTAAACACTTCCACTTTGCAGTGATACCATTTGCAGTTGACCGTGGAATATCTATCAGGGAAGAAATTTCATAAACTGACTCATTGCAATGGTGGCCTCCTATTATAGTCCCACACTTGCCACAGTTCACCGAGCTCTTCAGAATGATCAATTCTTTCACATATATTTGTAAACCTGACTGCATGGCAAGGTGCTTGACTTTATACACCTACAGTATAGCAATAGACCTGTATAAAACATCGCAATTGAAAGATTGAGAATTATGTCTCAATGAGTTTGTTTGGTGTATTTCTAATCGCCATTGGTGTCATTACAGCATATAATTGATCATTGTGGTTGTTGGGCGTTCTGTCTCAATGTGGTTTTAATAAGCATCTGTTAAGCTACTCTGTGTTCTTCAATAGCTGTATCTTTTGTATCATTTTATGGAATTGTCCTTCAGAGTTTGTAATCTTCATGCATTGAACTTGGTGACATCGAGATCAGACACACTTAACTTCTGAGGTGTGTGGACCCTGGCCTCTCTATGCTAGAAAGTGGAAGATAATGGGGGGGGGGAAAGGGGGGTGTCTGAAGGGAAGCAAAGCGACATGCAAAATCAGAGCCTCAAAACTTCCTTTAAAGATTTTATAAAACATGCCTTTAGGGTTGTTGTTCTGCGATTGCGAAATATTAAATACAGCTGTGGAAAAAATTAAGAGACCACAGCACAATTTTTTGTTGTACTAATTTTTCAATTTATGAGTGTGTGTCTGAGTAATATGTATTTTGTTTGCAAACTACAGCCTGGCTCTTCCCTGCTTCTCATTAATGATTACTGTAATGAAGGACGTCTTTGCTTTATGGGACTTCAGTCTTGCTTCTAGGAGCCTGATATGAACTGCCCAAGTGGTGCACTTCACACCTGCACTTAATGTTTCCCATTCCTTTGGAAGGTCACTTCATGTCATCCTACGATTCATGAGAAATTGCTGGATAAGTAAACAGTCATCTCTGGCATTAGAAAGTCGCTTCTGCCCTCTACCTCTACTCAGTGTCTCCTGCTTCACCTTGTTCTTCTCTACTGCTGTCTTAGAAATTTTGAACCTGGAAGCAGCCTGCTTCTCAGCATAGCCTTCTGCCAGCAAAACCACAATTAATCCAGGATTAAGAATGCAGATTTGTTTAAAAATGTAGAGTGGTCTTCTAATTTTTTTCGTGGATGTATATTGTCCAGCCATGCATCTGGTTAACAAATGCCATGGAAAATTTCTGTCCCAAGCCTTGCATTTTCGTTAAGCCATATAGCTTAAAGAAAAAACACATTGCACACAAAAGCATTCTTCCTCAGTTATGAATTCCCAGTTTCTTGGAAATTTCCATTTTTCTGTTTTGTATTTCAACCTTTATGAAGCAATGACAAACCCACCCATATTCTATCAACCTGTCAGAATATTTATTTCCCCTTGAAGGCACTATGTCCATTAACAGTATAAAGCTAGCTATGTAATTCAGACAAAATCGGCAGAATCAACGTCATTTTGACAATATGATGTCACATAATGCATAATTACCACGGTGATCACCATTTTGGCACCCTGTCTGTGCAGGGTGCTTGAGAAACCTTTTTTTTTTTTTTTTTCCTGATTCCACCATGAATAGCCCACCCGCTGCCCATGATTGGCTGACATAAATGTGACACCACAGGATTGGTCAAGCATGCATTGCACCACACCACAAATATTGTAGATTAATATGTTTGTTTGTGTATGTCTGTTAATAGTAAATGCATTTTTTTACCATTAGCATGTAACCGTCTTGCAAATTGTTGGCTTCCTTGTGTGCCACAGCTAGTATTAAACCAGTAGTAGCTGCTAATAAAGAGAGCAACTTCCATTTTAAAAGAGCTGTCGTCTCCTTTGTTAAATTGACTCGCACACTTGCCACCATATGTTCACTTGCCCTACTTTGTTCTTCTGTATCGAAAACATTTTGCACCTTCTAGGATTGTGCCATGACAGAATGGGCAAGAGGCCGACGTTTTACGCGACACATTATTCCCGTCGACGTTCGTTCGATTTTGTTTTGGCCAGATGTTGTTTGAAGTATATGGCCACCTTAAGACTTAGCTTAGTGGTTAGTGGATCAGAACATGGGCTTCAGAGAGCATGACTGTCTTCCGCTACATGGTCCTCTCTTCTCTCAGACACATATATCAGGCCTTTTCTCCTTATCTCCCAGCAAATGGAAAGATGCAGTAATTTTGCTGCCCTCTAATCAGGATGTTGAGCGACGGGGGTGGGGGGCCATCTGTACTGGCATGTGCTTCATTGGGCTTAATGGGCTCTGTTTAGCCCTGAGTGAAAGCTGGAGCTCTGTACAACAGTGTAATTAAACTTGGTGCTTCGTAGACTAAATCTCACAAGTTTGTTTCATGGCAGGATAGGAGAGCTGCTTGGGAAAACGAGGACGGGCTTGTGTGACTGTGCTCCTGGTACCTAAGGGGGTGTGCGTGACAGCAGGTGAATCTGATGATGTATTGAAAAAAACTCACAAAAAGGATATTTGTCGGTGGAAAAATCAGTTGCTGCATAAAACTGTGGATGCCCCTCACCTGTGGGTCTGTACATGCAATTATATAACTGCCAAGTTCTGCATATACAGTATTAAATGTAGGTTTCCATGTTCAGAGATTTTGGACCCCCTAAAAGCACATTGTATTGGGCCCCCAGTCCTAACCAATCCATTTCTGTTCCAATTTTTTTTTCTTTTTAGAGTCCCTGTCACTCAGGGGCCCACGGAATCACCCTAACTTCCCCCCCTCTCTATGGTGCCTCTGACTGAATTATAATATGTTTTACCCCACCCCGCCCAGCTGGGCTTTTTTGGAGAAAGGATTATCATTGATTATCCATTTGGTTTCACTCTGTGCCTTCCCTCGCAGTGATGTTTTGGTAAATACTTCTGTATTTTGTATTTGGTTTTGGTCCGATAGGCGCACCTACATCCTGCCGCTACAAACCTCACTGTGAAGGTGCGGCGATTCCCTGATAGTGCATAGTGGTTAGCGGGTGTTCCTTGCGCTGACGAATTCCCCTGGATACGACACAGTGGTATCCTGTCGCTCCAGATCCTCTCTGCTCTGGATTGTAGACGGCCTGATCCTGGGCCTGATGGATGCCTTTTCGGACCCGGGCAGTGACAATTCCGCGAATCCCAGCACATGTTCCTGGGCTTTTGCTAACAAACGGGAGCCTGGGTGCTCAGACAACGTGGGTATCCTTTCCGCTCGCTGTTACCGCGGCGCCGCTGCCAGGTGTGAGCCCACATCAAGGTCCCTGCTGAAGGTTACTGCTGATTCAGGGGATCGGTGGGGTGCTCTGTGTGTGTATGTGTGTGTGTGTGTGTGTGTGTTGTTTCCAAAGCAGAAATGCTACACCTGTGTCAGCGTGGACACACAAATGGCACACGTGGTGAATATCCTCTTAGTGAGACCCAGAGCAGAACCGCACTCCACCTACTCAGTGTCTCATCCACACGTTAATTGTTTTTGCATTCCTGTGTTTTCAATCAAGGAATGTAAAGTCCTTAATAGTGCTGTTGTCCTTCTAATGTAGAGAACTGGAGTAGCCTGCTTGAAACTACATACCTAGCTTAGGTTGATAGAAACATTTTTTTCTGATGCCAAATGAAGACATTTTCCAGTTATGATCTTTAAGGATTTTTGAGATATGGCTGTTGGAATACCCGATAAATGGGAACCTCCCTTTCATTTGCACAGTACCGATTGCAGGATTTTGCCCCTGTAAAACCTTTTATTTTCACACTTTACTTTTGTAGGCTTCTGTGAGAGAATTCAGGGCAAAACTGACCAGTATTTTAGCTGAGGAATGCTGAAAAATCACATTGCATTTCAACAAATACATTGGATAACATCCCTTTGAAAGAAAAATAGACATCTCATCAAAGGCTGGTAAAAAGAAATATACAGGGTGTCCGTAAAGTCTCTTTACAATTTAAAAAATGTATTACGAAGGCAATTGATGAGATATATCTTCATCAGATTTGTTCTATGTACTCAGTGGTTATCATAGTTTTTAAACACATTGCAAACAAAGGTGCGGGGCATCACTATACTATAAAGCAGAGGATGACTGATGCCATGCCGCCCTTGATGAAGGTGTGCTACAGCAAACGTGGCAAGGAATCGAGTACCGTCTCGATGTGCTTCATGCAACTAATGGTGCACATATAGAGGGATATTAAATGAGTTAAAAAAAAAACTTAGATATATACGTCTTATTTTGTAATAATTTCCATGAATGATTTTTCATCTGCCTTTTGTAATAAATTTTTGAAATTGTAAAGAGACTTTATGGGAACCCTGTACTTTATTTTCATGAAAAAAAATGTGTATTTTTCAACATAATAAGCTGAATCTGAAGCGTTTCAGGCCAGTCTTTTCTCAAATCAATGCACCTACATTCCAGGATCTGTTGGGACAAGGAGGGGAGGAATTAGGAAGGTCTGATGCTCTGTTTGGTTATAAATGTTATTCTGATTAAATTTCAATTGACATGGATTTTTTTCATTAATATGAAATGCATTTGGTTTGCAGTTCTTTTCATTGCTTATGGATGCAGGGTCGGGCTGATTGCCTTGTTCATTAGCAATATGCTGGCCCTGGAAATTGGTCCCTTAAAGTGATGGTGCGGTTATAATGGTTTTAGGTGGCTCGATGCGTGTGCTGCACCTGGACAAGGATCGACTTTTAAGGGTTTCTCTTGTCAGGAGCTTTTAAAATTCCCCTCCATTATTGCAAGCAGCAGAATTAGCTGCAGCAAGGAAAATGGACCTCGCTCTCTGTTATCAATGTAAAGGAAGCATATTGGTCTTGTTGAGAATGGCTGCAAAACCACGTCCACTGGAATTTGTCAGACTCTACACTATTGCATTAGTAATGGGTGATGTTAGTTTCGCACGCTGTGGTCATAGATGTGCTCTGCTGTACCGAGGTTGCTCTGTGATTGTATCTGAGGGTAGCGGGGATGTTTAGCACCACTCAAACCACACATTGGCTCTGAGTAATTACACTGCAGACAGGGGGCCTAAAGTATCACTATAGAAATTACAACCTGTCTGAAAGACTGCGTGAGGGTAGATCTCCATGCCTCCCAACAAGTCAGATATTCACAATTTACCTGTCAGTTACTCCAGTGTCCTACAACAGGGCTGGGCAATCATTTCCCCAAAGGACAATTATGTTTGAAGGATTCTGGGATAACCTTTAGGTCAGCTGTTCAAACCCAGGTGTGAGGACTGAGGAGTTGCAGAGAAAACCCGCATTTACAGCAGCCCATTCTGGATAAGACTGCCCACCCCTGCCATAGACTGTCACGATCTTTCTATGAGGATCAGTGACAACCTTGAAAAACGTCATTTTATATCACATCAGCTCTGTCAGCATGCACCAGACGGTTTCAGTCAATTCAAGACTTAATCCAGTTTTAGTTATGACTGCTAGTTTAGTATAAATAAGCCTGTTGTTTGGTGACAGAGCATGTGTTTGTGGTTTTCAGGGAGAGACATTGACTCGGCATGAAAAAATAATCCAATTTTGTGGTTGAGTCATCAGCGCTGAAGTACATATCTAGTCTCAAGTCACTGATGCTGTTGTAGCCACATTAATTAGTCCTGCACACTGAATTTCTTTTTTTCAAACTTTAAAGTTGTGGGAGCACCGAACAAGTAAAATGTTTTCGGCCACTGTTGTTACCTACACGTGGCATTATTTATAAATAGGGTTCAAAACCTGCTGCCATGACATCTTGATCTCCTTTTCATACGGCCACAGGTGTGTAGGTGTTCAGGTGTCACCCAGGTGTATAAAAGTTCCCCTTTTATCTCGTTATGTGTTTTTTTTTTTTTTTTTTTGGCATCTGTAGTTTATTATCCCAAATCTATCTGGTCATATGTGGGAGCAAGTGCTGATCCTGTCATGTTAAATAACATATGAAGATTAGCCATCGTTATAAATAACAGGTGAAGGAACTTTTTCTCTTCATTTCACTGGGGAAGATGTGTAAACATCTCTCTCTCTCTCTCTCTCTCTCTCTCCAGTGGAAAGATTTGCAGTGGAGAACAGGATGAAATAACAGATAGTACATCTATTTTGCTGGGGAGAATTGATCTGAATACTTCCTTTGATTCCCTCTGTTTGGTACGCACATGTCGTTGGACGGGGTTTATAGGAACTCTGTGTGAATCCGAGATCTCTGAATCACCATCGACGCAGCGCGCCTTCATTCGGCGCCACGCTGTTTCCGTGGCTGCGAAAGAGAGTGTTTCTGGCCTCAGACCAATGAACGAAGGAAAGGGGGAAGCTTTACCTTGTTGCCCATGCAACCATAGTGACAGATTTTTCGGATATGGGACAGTACAAAAAAATTAGATGTTGAAAAGAATACCCAGATAGCACATAATGTTAGTGCAGCCGACAGTGTTTTTACATTAAGGTGATTTAAGTAATACTGCATTTTTATCATTACTGCCAAAATATATTAAAAATGGCATATTAAATTAACTTTCTTTAGTACGTCCTTTTTCCATTATGTTTTGCTCTCTTCTAATACCCATCCTGATCCTTTTTGCAAACTTACTGTTGTTGAGCTAGGTTCTGGCACGCAAAAATCTGACATGTTCCCTAACCCTTCTGTTTTCTTGAGGTCCATGTGTCTTGGACTGGCTGTGATATCGTTAGACTTTCAGTACCTGTATTTCAGTCCCAGTTTATGACCTAGGAGGTTTTCGGCCTGTTAATCACGCTTCGCCGTCACATGGTCTGCAGCGCACCTCCCACACCTGGTCGAGTTTGAAATGTAGATGCTGTGCTGTTCATTTTTCATATTCCTCGATTTACATGGGAGCCCTGCCTGCTTTCTGCGTATCTGCGCCTCAGGACGCTCTCTGCTGGAGTCGCCTGTCTCAGACATGTTGACTTTTTACGGCCTACGTCTTCCTCAAAGTCCTGTCCAAGCGCCGCATAAAAAGAGAGGCCAAAAGCAGTATGTTCTTGACGTAGCATCGCTGAGATGGTGCCAAGCTGGCCAGTGTAGATAAAAGGGTCCTTCTGAATGGGATGAAGCTTTTCTGGACTTCACAGTCACTCCTGCATTTAAATCCCATGGTCCAATTCTCCGTGTGCTCCAGCTATCCAAACAGTCTGCATGTTTATTATGCTATGAAGTCTGGTATCTATTTTTCCCTGCTTTTCCAAGGGTCGTCTGGCATCCTCTACGTTTTTTAAAGGCATCCTAAGAAGCAGAGTATTGGGGCTGTAGATACAAACCCAGGCGAGGCAAGTGGAGGTCTTTTCCATCTGTTTTTATTTTTTTGTCAGGCATCAAAGTGCGGTGCATCTGTTTTTTTTTTTCTGCATTTTCTGTGAAGTGCTACGAGGGAGCTGGAAGCCTTGGTTCCATGTTTGATGACTAACTGACAGTTCAGCATGGTGTTCCCCTGTGAAACCCCAGTCTCAGTGCTTCTGGGCTGGTGAGCAGATGTTGTACCCAGTGAGAGGCTGTGCAGATTGGACCCCTGTGCCTCCTTTCCACAGGCCTTTTCAAGGCTTGGTATAAAGACCTGTTTCCGTGCAGTAGGATGAGCCCAACTTTTCCTACAGATTTGTCTTCCTCCGTAGTGGATTTTCATTTAGCCAGGCGGCTAGGCTCCAGCACCGTAATGCTTTGCTCTGGACTTAAAATTAAAGCCCCTTGGTAAGTAGGACCATAAAATTACTTAAAATCAGACCGTGGCTCATCCTGCATTGTAAGGATGTGTCGTTCTGGAGATTACAATTCTTTTTATGCTGTGGCAAGACTTTGGCTGGATCATCTATTAGAGAGTTATGGAAATACCATATGCTTTGTCACTAGAGTAGTGGAAGTTAATAAAAGGAAGTAAGTTGTTTTTTCTTGTGTGTGTGTGTGTATTCATGCACCTGTAAGTTTAATACAGTATTTCACATACAGCACCAGACAAATGTCTGGACACAATGTTTTTCTTTATTACAGTTTGGTTATTTATCTTATAGTAAAATGCCTCGAGCCAGTGAAGTAATGCATATCAAATATTGCAATGACCTAGAGAAGTGTTCAATAACTCAAAGGTGTTCAATATCTCAAAAATGTTCTCCAGTGTTAGACCCTTCAAAATAGCCCCTTTTGCTCTGATGACAGCATTGCAGACTCTTGGCCTTCTTTCAACCAGCTTCCAAATGTAGCCACCTGGAAAGCTTCTCCTACAGTCCTGAAGGAGATTCCACAAGCTCTGGGTACAAGTTGGCTACTTTGCTCTTAGTGTTTGATCCAGCTCATCCCAAACCAGCTCTGTAGGGTTTACATTGAGAGATTGGGGAGCAGGTCATCTGTCACAGCTCTTTATTTAAAAATATAATATTTACTACATAACCTCAATGTGTGCTTGGGGTTGTTATCTAATTGAAATAACAAATTTTTTTCAGTAGATGTGTTTAGACCTTTGACTAGTACTGTAAATTTGCATGGCCCAGGGAGACAAGCTGTTATTGTTGGGAATGTGACATATGATGTGAAGGTGCCATTGCGGGTCACGTGACAGAGACTGGGAGTGACACCTCGGAGAGAGAGCAGGAAGGAGCATTAGAGGGGAACTGGTTGAAGCGGTCATCCTGAAAGGATTGAGGAGCGGAGAACATTAAGCTAGGCACAGGACACTTTACGCAGAGCAGAAAGCAATGTGCAGATTTTGGGAGGGGGGGGGCAGAGCCCACTTGTGTCCACTGGTTTAGATGGGTGTCTCATTGTCTCAGGAATAAGTGTTTTATAAAGGGTGTTGATGAGTTGACGACACAAAGGAATATTTTTTTCATTGGGGTTATTGGGGTTCATTTCAGTTTTTTTGTCGTATCACACTGGAGTTCAAAGGTGATGATATTAATTCTAATATTAACTATATTTTAACAGATGTGACCTGTTTTCAAGCACAGTTATGCTCATTTTTCACAAAAAGTGCTCAGGGCAAACATTCAAATGTGTCCTCTGTGTTGATTTAAGATCAGCGATAATATACGAGAGTATACACCTTGTCAGATTAGCTTCTCAAAATGTAATCAATGCTGCAAAATTGAGATGGATATCTTACCATCTTGTTCTAATCTGTCCTTAACACAAAAAAGGACTTTCCAGAGAACTGCGTCAACAGCCTTGAAACAGACCCTCCATTTTGTACAGATTAATATGAATTTAAAAGATTACGACACTTGAAGGGAATCGCTGACTGATTTAGCGTTTTGGAAAATGGCACCTTTTATTACAGCCATGTTGCTTAATCTCCTGGCGGCTTGTTTGCTGCCGCCATTGTAAATAAATGCACAGTCTCCTGATTGAGTGCATTGCTCCAGGGCTTTCATCTCCACGCTCCAGACAAGCAGAGATTCTGACATTTACATTCAGGTAGGGAAATGATCTTGAGAATCAGGCCCTGCCGTTACAATCCCAAGTGTTAAGCTTGCTTTCTTTAGTTTCCTTGGTTACGGAACTTATAAATTCTCCCTCTCCTTGTGTGCGTTTTAGGCTAGTCTGCGAGTCGATGTCCCTGGCTTGCGCTGTATTGAATGACAGGAGAAAGTGACTCGCATTAATAACCGTCTCACTCGGGCAGAGCCGCAGTGCCGCGGTAAACGATATGCAGACGACGTTGGTAATAAGTTGCATAATTAAACTGAAGCCTTAAGGTAAAACAAAGAAAAAGTTATTCTCAGGGTGACTGGTGTTTGGAGCACAGAAACCTCTGGCCCGTGCGCTCTATATTCATGAAGGACATGTGTTCATGAATTATTTCAAGAGATTAAAATATTAAAAGGTTACATCATTCGAAGTTGTCAACTGGGGGCAGCTTGGTTTTGTAGTTTTGATGTTTTAAGCTGTTTAAGCTATTTAGCAATATGCTAACGTGTGCCGCGACACTGCGGATGATGAGCATTCGGCTGCTGGGGAGCTTCACAGCTTTTTTTATTACTAAATTGTCCTTCTCAGGTTAGACGTTTTAAGATTTAGATTAATTTCCATTTTGGTATTATATCTCAAACCAGATTGTTAGAGCGCCTTAGGTGTTCGTTAGAAAGGACAACGTAGCTCGTTGGCGATGTCGAGTTTGGGAATGTGCTGATCATGCTGTCATTTGAAGCCTTTGCTTGGTCAGCTTCTTTCAGAAGAGCATATGCCTCCCAGCGGAAGAATAACCTCTGTAATGGGAGGTTCCCACTTTGATTTGACATCATCACTGGGATTTCACTGTTGACGAGTACTAATGTCTACAGCAGGGGCAGACAACCCTGATCCTGGAGTGTTGGTGTCCAGCAGATTTTATACCCTACCTGATGAGTTACTATCTGCCTGAGATAAGGTGTGGTTCATCAGAGACCAGGTGGAAAAGAAACTTTGCTGGAAATCAGCACTCCAGGATCAGGGATGCCCAACCATTGTCTTCAGTGTGTTAATTGGGGTGGTGTTTGCAGATGGGGTTGAGGGCCACGCCCACTATGTAGTTCTTAGTGTTTTCCTGATGGTCTCTCTCTTCCTCTTGCAGCTGATAGTGGAAAAAACGACTGACTACCCTTCCACAGAGTTCTCACTGGTGGAGGATGTTGCCCTCCATTTCACGTGTTTGATGGACAGATTGAACGAGCAGCGTCTGTTTCAGCCCAACCTGTGTGATGTGGACATAGTGCTGGTGCGTCAGAAGAACACCTTCCAGGCCCACAAGGGCGTATTGGCAGCGTACAGCCAGTTCTTCCATTCGCTCTTCACCCATAATAAGCAGCTCCAGCGGGTGGAGCTGTCACTAGAGGCCCTCACCTCACAGGGCCTGCAGCAGATCCTTAACTTCATCTACACCTCCAAGCTGTTGGTCAACGCCTGCAACGTGCAGGACGTGCTCAACGCTGCCGCTGTGCTCCAGATGAGCGACATCGCCACCTCCTGCCAAGATCTCATCAGCAGTCGCTCCTTGGTCCTCAGTGCTGACATGGCCAAGCATGATGGGCGTGGAAATGCCCCCTCCCAGTTCTATCGGGAGATCAAGCAAGAGTTGGACCCCCTCCACACGAAACTCTATGCCCGAGAGGGTAACAACCCTTACTCTGTACGTGTAGAAGACTGCACAGGGAAGCCACACCCCGTTCAACCTAAGCAATACTTCAAGAAGGAGGAGGGTGGTGAGGGTGCTGGGCGTCTGTGCAAGATTGAGAGCATTGTGCAGGACTTGGAGGACTCTGACAGCCATTCATCCTTCAATCGGGAGCAGATCATTGTGGAAGTCAACCTTAACAATCAAACGCTGAATGTTTCCAAGGGCACTGAGGGCAAGACCGCCTCAAAAGAGTCTGGTGCCATACTAGGCCGAAGTCGTGGCAAGGAGCAGGAAATGGAAGAAGATGAGGAAGAGGAGGAAGGCAATGAGGAAGAGGAGAATGAAGAGGAGGATGAAGATGCAGAACTGGAGGAGGAGGAGGATGAGGAGTATCAGAGCGAGGAAGAGGATCTGGGTGACTCTAGCGAGGAGGAGGATGAGGAGGAACCGGAGGAAGATGGCCACAACATTCCAGAGGCGAAGACTGAGAGGCCTCGGCGACAGACCAGGGCCTCTGCAGACACCACAGCCACCGTCTCCTCTAAGCAGACTCTGAGCATAACCATGAGGGCAACCAAAGGCCGGGGGCGTAAGAGAAAGAAAGACCAGGAGGGTCTAGGCCAGAAGGTCAAGCTAGAAGAGAAGCAGCACTTCCCCTGCATGAAGTGTCCACGTGTCTTCAACAACCGCTGGTATCTGGAGAAGCACATGAATGTCACACACAACCGCATGCAGATCTGTGACAAGTGTGGCAAGCGCTTCCTCCTGGAGAGCGAGCTGCTACTGCACCGTCAGACCGACTGCGAGAAGACTATACAGGTACCCCGAGTGGGAAAGATGTCTGGTATCGGGGGAGAGCTGCGGTCTGAAAAAAAGGATTCCTCACAAGCTGTAGGCAGGTTTAGATATTTTTATATGTTGGTGCTGGATAAGTTCACAAATCTCTTATTCCAGACACAAACTTAAAACTGAGTTTGAACCATCATTGAGGGAATAGGTTGCTTAAACAAAAATGTTCTGAAAAATGTTGCTTAAACAAAAATGTTCTGAGAGCAGAACAAAAAATGATTGGTTCAGAGAGAGAACCGATCAGATTGTAGAGGAGGTGGATCCAAGCAACCAGATTTATTAGCCCCACCTCCTCTAGTTGCTTGGACCCACCTCGTCTACAATCTAATTGGTTGTCTGAACCAATTATTTTTCGTTCTGCCCTCAGAAAATTTTTGTGTAAATGAAACTCTAAAAGCGAATCGGTTTCTCTGGTGTCTGGTACCTCAGGCCTTTGTGAATTCCTTGATTTAATAAAGCTTAAAACAAACATCATTCACTGTAATTAGTACGAATCAAGGTTGCTGTATCACAGGTAGTCTTTGGTCTGCATTAATGTCATTATTAAGTGGCATGTTTTTGGAACCTGAGACGCTGCTGTTAATCGGTACTGATTTTAAATACTGTAATGCAAGTTTAATTACAAAATACTTAAATGGGAAGGCATTGATTTGGAAGGTATAGATATTTTCAGTGATGAGCCCCCAAAAGTCAGACATCATAGATCGGGTGCGGTGGATATGACACATCAGTTTTTTTGTGGCTCACGCTGCTTCTCTTGGGCCTCCAGTGCGTCACCTGTGGCAAGGCCTTTAAGAAGCTGTGGTCTCTCCACGAGCACAACAAGATCGTCCACGGCTATGCAGAGAAGAAGTTCTCCTGTGAAATTTGTGAGAAGAAATTCTACACGATGGCGCATGTCAGGAAGCACATGGTTGGTGAGTATGGTCATTGAAATGGAAGAACGGTGTCTTTCCATTGACTAGGATGGACATTTTGGGCATATTTGTCCAGCTTTGTCCATTATTGTCACCAATAGCTTTCACTACAGGGTATGTTTAATGGGTTCTTTCTGGACTGTCTATATTTCTGAAACAACTGAATAATAAAGCGTTTTATAAAGGTCAATTTTTAGCATGTCCTTGCCTTGTCTAATTTTTTCCAGTGTATTAATCAGGTTTGCTTAGATTTCTGTAATATGAAAGATGTTTCTTAATCATCAGGTGATTCGTCGTCTTGGCAGGAAAAAGGACATCTGCATTTGCTTTGATTGCTACAGTAATCCTCCCTGTACGTGCGGCCTGTCCTAATCGTAAATCAGCTCCTCCGTGTCCTGCGGGATTTTATCTGAGGTCGTATTTGCCGGTGAACCTGCAAATACGGATGCTTTGCCTACTACTAGCTCGGTAGCCGGCTCGTCTCAAGGCGGATTCTGCATGGAGAGCAGCGCCTGTGACAGAAATAGGTTACGCAAAATTAATACCCGGGCTGCATGGGCCGTGAATGTTCTGAGAAAACAAATGTCTTGGGGGAGTGCGGTGCCATTCCGTCATTCTGCTACGCTCCGCTAAGGATCAGCCACTTGATAGCTTGGCTCCTCCATGCCTTCTGAATCAGTGGTATATATGTGGTGTGTAGTGCTACCATATACATCAGCATGAGCGGGCAGATAGATGAACATACTCACCCCCCCCCTCCCCCCCTTGCTTTTTTGCTGTCTTCAGTCAAGCCAGAGGGACGACAAATAGCTTTGTTTTCTCTCTACTCGCTCATTAGAAATTCAAATGATTTAATTAATCACAGATTTGTACTTGACTGTGCAGTAGCAATGGGAGGAAACACCTCAGAGGAATGATATTAGAGTTGGATTCGAAAAACAAGCTCTGTGATTTGGTTATACTGTATGCAGCTGCTTAGTGTTCCCGTCGCTGATGAGAAAACCAACCGACCGGACTTTATTTCCAGTTCGTAATCGTCGCACGGGGTCTGTCCCACCCTTCTACAAAATGGCCAGCTTGATGTTCCTCGGACCATGTTTCCGGACCTGGCCACTCCTGGGTCACCACCGGCTGATATCTCCCACGCAGTTGCCCGGGAGCATGAAGGCCTGCTTCGGCAGCTTTTTGCCAATAGATGGCAGCAGGCTGGCCACCGGCAGCCCAGTTCCAGCACTGCTAAAGCGCTCTCTGAATGTATATGTGTTTAAGAGGCATCCCTGTCAAATTAGAGCTCTTCCCTTGGATTCCATTTGGTGGGCTTGTTGTAAATGTCTTGTATCGCTGCCACACTAAGTGAGTCCCGGCTGGTTTTCTTTTCACTCCTAATAAGCCTTTTCGTCTTACCGTCACTGCAGCGGTTTTGACATTAATATGGTAATTAAATATCTGCGTGCTGCGCGGAAGGAACTGCCTACGGCCGCAAATGGGTTTATTCCTAACCAACAGGGGAGGTTCTGGAGGGAGGGGGGGGCAGTGCCTCTGTGCGCATGCCCCCCCCCCCCCCATGGCCCCCAAGCTACTTGGGTCTGAAATAAATTTAATTTATTAATATTATTATCATTATTTATTATTATTATTTATTATTTACATTTATATATGTGGGCTAAAAGTACAGGCGAAACACTAATGTAAGCATATTTTCTTGATGGATTCTCCGGTGCGCCGGGTGGTCCAGTTGCTTCAGTTGGTGAAAAGCGAAGTTAACGACAGAAAAAAATAATCAAGCTTGTGGAAGCAACAGTCTAAACAAAAAAAAATCACAGTGAGTTACATATTTGTAAAAACTGTAAAAGGTGTAAAAAGCATAGCATGAATAACTTCGGTTTTCAAATTGTCTTTTGCTTCTTAATGATAACAATCTAGTGTAAGTAATACTTGGAGCACGTTAAGGTCAAATGCATCTGCCCCCCTGAATAGAACAACTGGCCCCAGTCTGCCCCCCCCAGTTGGTCTAGAACCTTCATTGCTAACCAACCAATGAAATGAATGAGTTAAAGCACACTCACTTCCCCTTTGCAGTGAGGCCTAATGTATTACTGGTCATGTTTTTCGTTTAACTCGAGCGTCGTCTTTATCCTTCTCCCATATTTCCTGCAAGCCTACGCCCCCCCCACCACCACCACCACCACCACCTTCAGTCTGCATATTTCGCATGAATAAATTTAATTAATTGAACGAGTGAGCATGTTTTGGAAATATCCAGTATCAGGGGTACTGCAGGGTAAGGGGTTAGGAAATTACATTGGTTTATTTTTTTGTAAATTATTTAATATTTCTGTGCCATTTCCATTATTATAATTGTGCAATTATTTTTTGGATTTCATTTTTTAAAACAATTTCATATATTTATGTTATCTGCAAATTATGTTTTATGTAAATAGCATGAATATAAAGTAAATAATGTGTGTTTAATCAAACACCCTGACTGAATTAGACTATCAAATTAAAATGCCCACATTTGCCTTAGGTGTGTAGTAGGCCATGTTGAGATTTTAGTTTTTAATTATATTGTATTAACGGTGTGGTTAATTTTTAAATGGATGTTTTAAAGTGGTCCTTTATTGTATCATTTGTCAATGGTGAAATGCAGGACCAAACAGGCTACCGACAAACGAAAAAGACACCCTGTCATATTGGATAACATATTTTAATCATTGTTATTGTAACGCCTTCTGAAGGTGATGGGAGATGTAGACGATGCAGAATGTGTTCTGGGATCAGTTCAACATGCCCGCATATCGGCCCAAATGAAGTTCATCACGCTGTGTTTCCCGTTACAGAATGTGGTCCCCAAACGTTTCCCCGCCAGCGCTTGGTCCCCTCGGCCCGCTAGCGTGTCACTAAAAGCCGTGTCTGTGTTCCCAGCTCACACCAAGGACATGCCGTTCACGTGCGAGACGTGTGGGAAGTCCTTCAAGCGCAGCATGTCCCTGAAGGTGCACTCGCTGCAGCACTCGGGGGAGAAGCCCTTCAAATGTGAGGTGAGGCTTCCGCTCCCTACACACATACACAAAGAAAACCCCCCCCCAAATAATTTCCGTGACTTCACTTGGTTTATGAAGGTTTCCTTCATCAGCTGTCAAGGCCAGATTTGCACACTAGGTAACCTGGGGTGTAGCCCAGGCCCCGAGTTGTACGGGGTCCCGACATTTTTTTTTTCCTGGTTGTTACAGCAGTATGTTATGCTGCAAGCAGGGCCCCAATAAGTACTTGAGCCCATGGGCCCCCACCCCCCTAAATCTGGCCCTGGGTACTACTGATCAGATCAGGCAATTTTTAATATGGTTTTGTAAACCCCACTTCTCATGTATATTTTATATAAACTCATGCTTCTATGTAAAAATTAATTAAAACTGTAAATCTTTAAGTATTTCGCACTTGGGGACATTTTAATGACATCCCCATCCCCTGAAGGCCCCGTGCTGTGTCAGGGTGTCCGATTGTCCCCCCCCCCCCACTTCCCACCGGAGCTTCCCAATTCAGCATCTCCCTCTCCACCCACCCACCCACCCAGAACTGCAGTGAGCGCTTCCAGTACAAGTACCAGCTGCGGTCCCACATGAGCATCCAC
>JAODKE010000088.1:14735025-14762241 GCA_026779605.1 Mormyrus hasselquistii
GCAGTGAGCGCTTCCAGTACAAGTACCAGCTGCGGTCCCACATGAGCATCCACATTGGACACAAGCAGTTCATGTGCCAGTGGTGTGGCAAGGACTTCAACATGAAGCAGTATTTCGACGAGCACATGAAGACCCACACGGGTAAGATGCTGGGTGTTCCGCGTGCGGGGGGGGGATCCATCTGGGCCTACCTCGCCGCCACTCACCCCCCCCCCCTCCCCTCCCCCACTGCAGGCGAGAAGCCGTACATCTGCGAGATCTGTGGGAAGAGCTTCACCAGCCGGCCCAACATGAAGCGGCACCGGCGGACCCACACGGGCGAGAAGCCGTACCCCTGTGACGTGTGTGGCCAGCGCTTCCGCTTCTCCAACATGCTCAAGGCCCACAAGGAGAAATGCTTCCGGGTCAGCAACCCCACCACCTCGGAGGCGGGCCTGTTGGGCCTGGGCCCCGCCTCCCCTGTCTCCAGCTCTGACGTGGTGGCCAATCAGGTGGTGCCGGTCATCTCGCCCATGACGACTGGGGAGGCCCGCCACGCAGCCCCTCTCTCCCTCCCCTTCCACCCGATGGCAGGCCTCCCCCCTCCGTCTCACTTGCCCCCTTTGCCGCCCTTGTTCCCTGCAGGAAGGATTAACTCAAACGACAATTAATAAATCTGTTTTTTTTCTTAATGTTTTTCTCACTAATTCAAATCTGGATCTCCTCTTTGATTGTTTGCATTAAGGGATCGTGAAAAATAAGAAACACAAACTGAAAATTATCAAGTGACATTTTCCCCATCAGGGGTCCCACTTGCATTTGTGACACCTGCCCTAAGAATATATCACATATAAAAACATATACATACCAACTTTTATAGAAAATATATTGAAATAATCAGACCTTTAATCCTTTTTTCAGCATCGTCCCTTTTCTTTTTTAACCCACAAATATAAGCTGTAGTTTAATGCCATTCTCTGGTCAGCTTGTGTTTTTTTTGTGTCAGTCATCCTGGTAACAGGGATTTTTCTTTGAGTGAATGGAAAACAAGATGGAGACCATATTTTTTGAGTTTTCATTTGTGTTTCCTTCCTGTTAATGCCTACGCAAGCCTTGGCCTCCAGCACACAAGCCCGCAAAGATACGTCTTCCTCTTCCCCCCGTTTGGTCTGATTGGTTTCTGCCAAAAACAAAGTGTTCTGGTTGTTTTTGGGTAAATGTTTTTCCTAATGGACAGAAGCACTCAACTTGTTCTTTGTGGTTCAGCCAGCCGTGTACGCAAACAGTCGAAGTGCAGCAGCATCAATGTGAAAAAATGGATTTGTGTCTTTCAGTTTTGGTACTGAAACTATATCGCCTAATCTTATGCTCCAGTTATTAAAGAAAAAGCAGTACTTTAGTATATTTTGTATTAAATTGCAATAACTAGATAATATGTGCTTACTTTGCTGGACAGTACAGTTTTTATTAATTATTATTCAGTACCCTTTAAATACCCCATACTGACACGTCACTTATTTGGCACTTTTTTTCTACTTTAATTCTGATTTGTTGGCTGTAGGGCTGTTTCTTCCATGAAGGCTTGATGTTTTTTCGGGGTATCACAGTGTAAGTATCTAGGAAAGAGAATGGAGGACAGAATCGTGTTTGTGACCGGTTCAGTGTAGCACTATAATCCATGGGGGGGGGGGGCGGGTTGTAAGAGCAGTTATTTACTGCAGCCACTTTGGTGTAGCTGAAGCTTAACCACGCCAAGCTAGTTGAGCTTCCAACCATAACCATGCTGACGTTTGTTTTTTTCTTGGCTTATGTTAAGCAGTTGTTCCTTTTTTTATTTGTTAATCAACTTGGCACTTTTTAAAACCTTTTTACGTGGCTGTAACACTTAGAGAGTTTTATTTCCTAAAGGGCTTGATACCCTTTTATTTAAATTGGACAATAAAGATGCCAGTGTGTCTGCAGAATAATCGGTTCTTATTTAACCTTGAAGTTATAAGTAAGAAATAAGTAGCATTGACCCTGACATCTTATGCTCTTACAAGCGTAACATTTGTGCTTCTCTTACTTTTTGAAATTTGTATGTCGATGCAGTGAAGTTTAACGGCACTTTAGCCAGCTGGCAGAGATACAAAATCCCTGGGGTTAATTAGTAGGCCTATTACCTTTGCCGCAGGATGGGGAGAGGGGGGGATGTATTATCTGTTCTAGGGTTCCTCATGTTTGGCCCTCGATTCCAAATCCAGGGCTTGTTTTCCATTCTCACAGATAGTTAGTTTAATAATTACTGATTCTGATTGGCCAGAGGCTTCACACCTGGCTAGCATGTAAAGGAAGGCTGGAAAACCAGCAGGACTCGGACCACGAGGGCTGTGATTTAAATAGCTCTGATCTATTCTGTTACATATTTTGTTTCCCAAGATTTTTAAGTCCTAAGGATGTTGCACAGCTTCTTGTTTATAAAGTGTTCTTAATTTAGCATCGCTTATCATTTTAGTTGCGTAGAAAAAAATATGTGTTGTTTTTAGTAGGTGGGTGGTTCAGGTCCAGAGAGTAAAAGTCCAGAACAAGATTTTGTTTCAACCAACCAGTTGAGTTTAAAGGGTTACTGATATGGAGTACTCAACCGGTTGGTTGAAACAAAATCCTGATCTTATTCTCTGGACCTGAACTACCCTCTGCCATAAAGTAATAATTTTCTTTAGATTCTAAAGTTTAGAACGGATCATATTTTGAATTGCCTTATAAACCACACTATGAAATATAGGTGATTGCCTTTCCCTTAAGACAGGTCTGTAGAAACAGAAATTTCCACGAATGACTAAATCCGAGTTTACGTACATTCATTTCTTATAATTGCTCTGTCGGTTTTGTTAGTAAAAATGATTCTGCTGTTGATCTGTGTTTCCAAGATGTCTTTGGCTGCTGTTTGGAATTTATATTATAATCTATATCATAACAAAGCTTAATATGAAATACGACCAACTTTAAATTTATGAAAACACTATGATATTCTGTGAAGAGGAGAGCACTTAATGCATCGTTCGTGTCGGTGTGGGATTACTGCTTCTTAATGGATTTTGGTTGTGGTCTGTGTACTTTGGTCCCTGCAGTTTGGGAGATGTCACCCATTAGTGATAAACTAACAGCCAGGTGGTTCAGGGACAGTGTGAGGTTATTCGTATTAAAGCTTGTAAAAGCTTTAATATTTTTGCTATATTTGGCCCTGAAATTGGTAATTATCATCAGTGGCCATAAGTACAAAAATTTGTAAGTTTATGCAGAAATGAATATGACATGTTATTAAAAGTAATATGTAATTAGCTGCGAGTATTCCACTAAAACTTATAAAGTTTTGTGTCAATCCAGTATATATTTTTTTCTTTCATAACATGAGAAATTCAGTTTGTCTAGGACATTTTTGCTGTTCGTCACCTAAATGTGAAAGAATTTATAATTATATATGACAAATTTATATATGAAGAATGTATATATACATTATCACTGGATATGGATTTCAAATTACTATAGGTTTTCTTTTGATTTTGACTCCTTACTACCAAGAAATACATTTTGATACTTAAGGACAACAGGACACAACTATGAGCCGAATTTCCATGGTACGCGTGAGTTATATCGTGTCGGTGATTGTCAATATAAATGATTCCCGTATATATTAAAAATGGCATTTAGAAATTGCTTTGTTATTTTGGGGTGTCACTGCCTCTGAAAACCGGTCAGAAAAGTTGTACTGCCCAGCAATCTTGTGAAATTTGTATTTTTGTATATTGTTTGTCTCACGTGTTATAATACTCAAATACTTACTATTAACACATGTATAACACATGTATTTAAGTGCAATTTTTTGTTGTATGGTTGAATTGATACAGGCACTTTTAGGACACCGTGATAGTCAAATGTTTAAAGATTTTGGGGATTATGATATTATGATTCAAACTTAACGCCAAGTTTGGGGCTGTATTGAGGGAAAGCATTAGAAATCGGAAAATGTTTAAATGCGTTGAAAAGCGAGCCTTTCTGTAGTTTTGATGCAGTATTTTAGTGTCTCAGCTGCAGTGTGTGTAGGTGCGTGTGCGTGCGTGCGCGCGCGCCTGAGAGCTTGTGTGTGTATGTATTCTGTTTATTTAAAGATACTAATGAAACTTTAAAATTTATGGGAATAGTGGATAAGCTTTTTTGTATTCGGATAAGCTGTTGTATTAGTTACACAATTTGCATAAGCACCTTATTCCCTAGTAATAATTGCGTGTTAGTGATGGGGACTTACATGTGAAGTACGATAACAGTTGCGTGAGATAGCAGTAACTTTGTTGTGTACTGAAACCAAAAGTTTTTTTTCTTTTCGCTTCCCTATTTCTGTCTGTTTTTCAAGTGACTTTCAGTGTTAGATAGCTTGTTCGTTAGCTGCTCTCATGCGTGTTTCAGGCTGGGAAGGACAGGCCTGGAGTTCAGCACGATGGCGACTCGGTTTTTGATGCCTTTTTTATAAGCCTGTTAAGTCTGCGGTCCCCGGCGGCGATTTGCTGCTGTCACTCGGGGTCAGCGGGCGGAGCACCGCCGGTTCTGCTCCATTACAGTCCGGTCCGGAGGGGAGCGTCCGCACTTTAACCCACGGAACAACTCTGCCCCCTAGTGGTTCACGATGTCAGCACAACTCGGGCTCTGGAGTGATAACTGCAGAAGGCTGCGTTTCTGTTGTTTGGCACAGCTGAGTTTTTAAAAGCGCATTTGTATTAAATAGGATCTCTTTGCTGTGTTCCGACCCCCGAATTACTACATTAATATAGCATAGTTGTCTCATATTGGAAGACCGTTTTCAGTATCGAAGACAAAATGTATCGTGGCATCTTTTGTTTTTTGCTTGTCAGCAAAGTTACGCTTTATATTTGTTTAATAACATCAGCAGGAATTTTTAATTCTGTCGTGGCGATGCCTTTCAAATAAACTTTAAATCTATACTGGCAGCCCAGCCTTTCGGATCTGCTGAGCTTTTTTTTATATATAATGTTGTAAAAGCAGTTCTCTTCCATTTTTAATATACCATAAGGTTTACAGAGCTTTTTTTTCATTTCCCAATTAGAGAACCCCTCGTGATATGCATAATTTAACAGAATATCCATGTTGTTCTTTATGAAAGATTTATGCATTTTAAATCGCTACCTTGTACAGCCGAAGACAAGGTATTCATACAAGTGTACCATAAGGGACGCTGGTAGGTGTTTTGCATAAAGAAACAGCTAATTAAGCTCTTCTGAGATGGTGCTATGGGTGTCTGGGTCTTGCCAGTATGAAGTGTTTTGGCTGAGTGGAGAATGCGAATGTCTTGTCCGCAACGGACCACGAGAGCTTCTGCTGGGAGATCCGCTCTAAACGGTCCTCGTTTCTGTATCGAGAAGATGTAGGTTAGGAGATCCTTACTGTTACTCATTGTGCATGGAGAAGTACTGCTGCTGTTACAGTGATTCGGGGGTTTGCGTTTTCCCCTATCATGAAGCATTTCGTCTTAATCGCTTAAAATCGTCTCAGAAAGTCGTTACGGTACATATTCCTGTCTTGTACTGAAAGTGACCTCACACAGTCGTTGGTGGGGGGGTCTGATCGGAGCCATTTCACAGATACACTAAGCAGCTGCCTTCCGCAGTGATGTGCGCGGGATGATGTGGATGTGAGAGTCAGCGCCGGCCTAATCTCTCCTCCTGCTGAGCAACGGCTGTAGGGAATATCATTAAAATTCACGCTCTGTCTTGCCCGCGTTACACTTGAAAGAGTGAGATTGTTCTGGAAATATTGACACTGAGCAATTGGTACAATAAGATGAAGACCAAAAAGCTTCAGCTAGAGCACTATTTAAATCATTTCTAGGCACTTTATATTACATGTATCTTTGTGTAGGCAGTGTGTTTTTGATATCGCTATAAACATGACGCCAGCTTATGTAAAAGTCTAATTGTTTTCGGAGAACGAAAAGGATTGGTTAAAAAATTAACTGTCTTCCTTTCTTTTCAAGCAGTTAAAACACTTGTATCTGATATAGGTTTTTTTTCTTTCTTTTTTTTTTGTTTGCACAAATGTCATTTGAAAAATTGCCACAAGTATCGCATATTTAAGATTATGATTAATGAGTTTTCAAGAGGGTGGTCGAGCCAAGTACTTAAAAGTGTCTGGGCCTTGTCATTGTGTTGGTTTAATGTACTGTTTATATAAATCTCTTGGGCTGTGGATGCAGAGCTGTGACTATGGAGCACTGGAGTGCTGTAGGACTTTGTACGCTAAACCATGCACTAGGTGCTACACTTTGGGTACTTCTAAGTTAGGCCTGAACATCTTTTCAATTCCTTCCTGTTTAGTCTTCCTCTGAGGAGGGAAAAGTGTCTTCTGTATATTATTTCTTTCAGTGTTCTTAATTTTTTAATCCACATTGCAGATAAAACATCTTGTTTTGTAGCACTAATGGGTTTTAAAGGTAACCTCTAATGGCCTCCCATCTTTCTGTCCAGATCTATTAAGCCAATCATATGTGTGTGAGTCATCTGTATTGCTGATTCTATACTTTACTATGTAAGCCCAATGTCTTAGTTAACGCTGTTGTACATAGCATACACGTAGACAGTAACTGTTGTGGTTATATAAGCTGAAAGTTTAAAACCAATACAAGGACAATCGTGTCTAGGGGTATTAGGTGCTATTATTAGTCTGTATTCTATGTCATCTCTTGTATTGGCTAGTATATATTGTCTGTAACATGGAAAGAGAGAAACAGGTCATTTCAATATTAAACAATATAGATATATATTATTCCAAGCTGAATTTGTCCTGTGGTGATTTAATGTGGAAAAAGGCAGAAATCAAATTGTTTCTGCAAAAATACCAAATAAATTGGAGATATTTATGTTTGAAGGCATGCTTTTTGATATATTAGGATGTATCTGATCTGTACTGCACACCTCCGCCCTGTATTCACGCAGGAGAACCATACATCTGAGATATGAACTTTCCGGTGTTGTGTTATGAAAATCGCAGCTCTGGTGTAATGAACCATGCAAGTTTGTTGGAATCTTCCTGCACCACTCATGATTGGTCACTCAGCGGATCTTCGCCGTCTTGAGTTATCCAATCAGAAGCATACTCTCCCCATCTTCTCTTCCCCCTCCACCCCCCATGTGTCTCTCTGGTTCTCTCCTGCAGTCAAGGTGTTCAAAGCCAGCTCCTAGCCAGTGGGTCTTCTTCGGGAACTGTGCAGGTAAGAGTGTCTTATTCTCATTGGCTAGGATCCACTGGAAGGGGACTGTGATGTGACATATATGTGCTGTCATTAAGCAGCAGGTCTTTGCTCCTGAATTGATTAGCCTTGTCGAGTCCATTAGTAGGCCTCCTGTTATGGAGGCTTGGCATTCAGTCCTGTTGTGTCACACAGCTGTTAACGGGCAAGGATTAGCATTGGCAGGTAACGGGGGTTTTGGGACAAAATGTGTAAGCATCTCCCAATGAATTTTAATTACACATAGTGAAGCAGAATACTGCAAGGCAAGATGTGCATATGCAGGAGCAGTGCAATTTTAGATATTGACACTTTAAGGATTGGAGTGTGAGTTTAAACATTCTTTTCGGCTGCAGCATTGAAGGTTTAACCTGAGAGTGTCTGCCTGAAAATATCCATCACAACCAATAACAAAAGCAGCTCCCATTAGCTACATTGCTCTGATTTACACTCATATCTTGGGAAACTGGGGGCCCCAGGCAAAAAACTCCATGGGGCCCTCCAATGCACCCCACCTGACATGGTAAAATTTATGACCATTATTTTAGTGTGAGGTCCAAATTAATAATATCGACAAAGAGAATTCAATAAATGCAATTCATTCATTTTTACTTTACTGTGGAAAAACAGAATACACAAATAGGGCATATTTGTCGTTGCAGTGTAAAATGTAATCGGCCCAGTGCAGGGGGCCTAGGCAATTGCCTGCCTTGCCTGTTCTGTCCCTACTCCTCAGGATATATTGTTCAGAGTACTGTAATGCTAATTAACAAACTTATGCAATCCATATACACATTGTGAAAGATTTACTAAGGGTAAAAAAGTAAAAAAAAAAAAAAATTATTAAAATCTAGATAGAAAACGTATATGATAATAGCACTTCTTTATATGGAAAAAAACTCCTAAAGTTACTCATGTTGTGTATTGTAGCTCCCTCTGCTGGCTAATTTGGAAATGTTGTCTTTCGTTCGTTTGTATCATTGGCTTTAATAGTCTTTAATTATAAATTTAATTATAATATAATTCAATGATAAAATGAGATAAAGAAATACAAATCTTTCTTTACTAACTGCCTTGTACTTTTACCAAAGGGAGGGAATCATGTAGAGTCACTTTTAACACCAAATGATGTCTGATTTCAGCATGAAATTTTGTCACCCATAGTTGCTGTGAGAAACTGTCGCCCATTTAACTGTTTGAGAAATATTACTTTGATTGGGGCAATACACTGAAAGCCCTGCTTTCATCGTTGTCTGACCACATACTAAAATACTTTGACTCGTTGGATTCGTACAGTATGTTGTTGTGTAGCGCTCGCTGCTATCAGGCAGTTAGCGGCCTGATTTATTAAAAGGGCTTTAATTGGGCATTTTATTTTTACCCATAACCCTCAGCAGAACTGTTCCCTTCCTCACCTTTGTGGTCAATCGTTCCCAATTATTCCTCTGGCACCATTCTGGTTTTTAAATCAGTAGACAGGTGAATCGCAAAGCATGGTTGGAAAGGGGGCAGGGGTCACACGTGACCCCCACAGCCTGTACTGGAATGAGGCCGTGGAACACTGCATAAGGTCCAATGACAGTGGGTGATGTTGCTGGGATTTTGTTCAGAAATCATTGGTGGTGCTGGAGTCACACTCCCTCGTTAGTGGTGCCCAGTGAAAGCCAATGGGGACAGATTCTGGTCGATCTGGCACTCCACTGGTCTGGGTTTTAAGAGAGCACTTTAGTCTGACAGCTGGGGGCGCTGTGGTGATTACATCTTTGTGAGGCGTCGAGTGTTGAGACGAGCTCCCAGTATGGTTGCACCTGACGCAAACTGAATTTCTCTCAGAATCCCATTCCAGTTCTCCTCCTCTTCATCATATCTGTAATATATCGTTCATTATAGTATAGTTAGCACTTGCAATGTTTTAGTTCAGAAAAATAAACATTAATGTGAACTTTAGTATCAATGCAAACATGAAAGCCAGGCTAAATGACTATGGAATGATGGATTTGCAATTAAAATGCATTCTGCCCTCTCATTCCGGTTATGCACAATGTAACTAAATAGTGTATCGTGAAATTTATATGGATCAGGGCAAAGCAGTAATGCTCCCTTTCAGAGTAATACATTTCACCAAGCTGTGGCTTTTGTTGTGTTGACTGTAAATCCAAAGTAAGATTTTCCTTGTAATTTTTTTTACTGAATGAGTTTTTGTCCTCCTGCAGCAACTGCTATAAGCCTAGTAATTAGCAGAGCTAATCATGTTCCGGGGTTTTTTTTTTTTTTTGCACATGAAAAGTGAGTCTTTCTTAGTGAGACTGGGCCTTATTCCCTTTTACACATTTGTGCCAAGTGGGAATGAGGTTGGATCCATTACACTTGGGAACCAGGGTATGCTATGCTATAAGGTGCTATGAGGGGTATTAAGTGGTTATAAGGTGCTATGAGGGGTATTAAGTGGTTATAGTACCATTAGACTGAGAGATGTGGAACATTATTTTTTGCTTTTACCACAGTTCCAAAGAGAATTCTTATAAAATGTCCAGTCCAGAATGTTTTTCTTTAAGACTCTGAATTGACTATCATGGTAGATATTGGTATGACTTACATGACTCGACAATGGACAACGGAATGAATGCTCTAGATCCATGTTTCCCAACCCGGTCTATGGGGACCCACAGATGGTGCACATTTTTGCTTCCTCCCAGCTCCCTGCCAGACAGTCCACATTTTAGATCCCTCCTAGCTCCCGGAGTAAAATCGTGGACTGTCTGTGGGTCCTTGAAGACCGGATTGGGAAGCACTGTTCTAGGTAATAATTGCCAGTTTGAAGTAGCTGTCAAGATGCAGTTCCACATGCTGAGAAATGGGGGTAGAGCTAAAAATAAGTGAAACGATCCCAGGTAAGTAGGACAGCCATGTCTCCCCTAAATCCATCAAAACAAATCTATACTCTATTAAAGCAAACTTGTAACAGCCAAGCCAGGTGATGTGGTAAATACAGGTTAATCCTATAGCCCATGGGGGGGACTTATAGAATGACCATGTGACTCACTTCCAGATGTCATTCATCTCGGTGGGTTTGTATTCCTCGTTGTTTTCAGTGGGCATCAGGGCAAAGCCACCCACCGCATAGAGAGAGCCGTCCAAGGAGACCAGGTTCAGGGAACTGCGTTCCTGCGGGAACTCTGTGAAGTCGGACCACCTGGAACACATGTAGCTCTTGGTCATCAGACCTTCCTTCTGGTCTGTTGCTTGAGCCATCAGACTCAGAGTTGCCCTCTACTCCCAGATGACACGATGCCCTTCTGCACCTTAGGTACACCCTGGAAGTCTTGCTCTAGGACACGGTAATCATGTTAGATCTTTGAGCCAAGCTACTTTTCACCTGCCCAATAACATTCTGACTCACTTGTTTTTGCCGATGTCATAGACCTCTGCTGTGCTTGTCAGGCCTGAGTCCGTGACTCCAGCTACCACGTAGATCTTGCCCTGATGCACCGCTACACCAAATAGTGAGCGGGCAGTCTTCAGGGGGGCCAGATCCTTCCAGTCAAACTTCATTGGATTGTAGACGCACACCCTTCTCATGCATTTCCTATGCCATTGGCGAGATGAGTAAAGTCATTATTTCAAGGGTCAAGAGAGAGATTCTCAAATGATGGGTTTGTTTGAAGCTTTATACCTTAAGGTTCTGGTTGGATTTACGTTTTTGAATTTTAATCCAAGACAATATTGTAACATTTTTACTTTATCATGGAGGAAATGTGTCCATTTCTGTCCCTTATGCCAGTTAGAATCATAAGCAGACTTACTTCCCTTCTCCTTTTCCGCCGATGACATAGACTAGCCCGTCATGTGACACAGTACCATGACCGTACACTGAGTATGGAAGTGGGTCCGAATCCCCCCACTTGAAGGACCTAAAAGCAGGAAATCCATGAAAAATGTCAGAGACAGCATTGTGAAATGATATTGACCTCATTACCTTTTGATCTTAGGTATTTGATCTTTGTTCATAGATGTTATTTTAGCCCTGGTAAAAATAAATGTCAGTGTGCTATTTTTAAAGTGTTCAGTTTTGTGTTTTCCCCTTTAAACTATTGACATGTTGATATTTGAGGAATTAGGAATTCTCTATACTGCTTATCTATGCTTTTTATTAGCTGTGCTAAGGAACAGAATCCTGGAAGTAATCAGAATAGCTCCAGTTTACGTCGATTGAGGTTGTCGTTCTGAATCATCGTTCTAATTAATCACCGACCTGTCAGGGCCAATCAGTGACGTGCTTTGAGTGCAGGGCTACGGCAGGTCCACTCACTGTCGATCGTAGATCATGACTGAGTCCAGGCTGTGCTCTCCCTCCTTCAGTTCCTTGCCACCAACAACGAAGATGGAGTTCTCTGCCTCGGCCATTCCGAAGAGGCAGCGGGGGGAGGGAAGTGAGGGCATCCCCAACCATTCGGAGCTCACGGGGTCAAACTGTGCGACAACAGAGTCAGGTCACATTTCATGGGGTCATGATTTTTCCCCTAAGAAAGGTACAACTTGTAAGTATCAGGTCAATGTGCTGTATGTAGCATTTTACAATATTCTACCCTAACAAGAAAATATGAGAGTTTTGTACTCCTGATCAGGGCTAAGACTTCTTCCCAGTCAGGGTGACGGGGGCATCTGGAGCCAATTATTGATCCTTATTGTGTTGCAATTGTCATTTATCTTTTCATTTCTATTATTATTTTTTGTTTCTATTATTAACAAATAAAACTGAATATAACTCCTGTTATTCTGTGAAGTGAGTCAAATGTAGCATTGTCAGCCATTGGTAGGTGTTTAAATGATCTTAAAATTTAGACTTGTCTTAATCAGAATTCTGCAAGGATTTAGGGAATTAGATTGTCTTTATCATTGTAACAAGTTACAATGAAACTCAATGAAGTTATGAAGTTATCATTTCAGTTGGCAGGGAAAATTGCACACTGACTCAACAATTCAAAAAGAATTGGATTCAAAAAGAAAACATTAGTTAACGTGATAAAAGCAAATATACGTTTCTGTTTGTGGGGATTATAAATCTAAGCGGACTCGGTCTACACATTGAATACATGTATAAAAAAACTTTTTAATGATGGCATACCTGTAAGAAATAGGAGCTGATTGGTTCATCTTTGTCTCCCTCATTGTAAAAAAGCCCCCCGGCCACAAAAATCTGGTTCTCCTTAGTCAGCAGGCTGCAGTGGTTCTTTGGTATCTTTGTGGATGTAGAGGCGATGTAACATTCGTTCCCTGCAGGATCGTAGGCTACCGCTCCCGTGTCACTGATCATCAGCATCAAGGTTTTGTGGAACATGCCGAATCGTAGGTTGTCGTTGAGGATCCCTGGGAGCAGGCCCTCGTCATCATCTCCTCTCTCACCTCCACTAGCATGAGACGTCTTACCCTTGGAGATTTTCACCTCAGGGAGTTTTCCCTTGTATGCATCCTTGACTAGCTCCAACTTCTTGATGATCTCTGGGTTGGACTTTATCCACTCGTGTTTCTCCACCTTTTTGGAGAAGTAGTCGAGGGGTATCAATCGAAAGCGTACACACTCAAGGAGGTCTGGCAGGTCCTTAAGCCTGTCCTCCTTATCATGGACCACCCAACTCAGTATTGACTCAAAGACCACCTCCTCTTTTTCAACATTGAGGGAGTCACATGTAATGATAGCGGCCAGCTCAGCTGGGCCCAGCTGGTGGAAGTCGTCGTCCCGAACTATCACTTGATAACGATCGCAAATGAAGTCTCGGGCATCAATAGCTAACTGGGGGCAGTGTAGGAGCAAACCCAGTCGGAATATGGCTAGGCAGTTGCTCAAGCCCAGTCTCTGCTTGAGGAAGGAGATGCAGACAGTAAACAGTGATGGAATCTGGAACATATTGGCCATGCTGAAGATGTCCTGTACGTTTTCTTCCGTGAGGTTGATGTCCGAGGTGTAGATGTATTTGAGAACCATTCCCATGATGCTTGGTTCTACATCCTCCAGAACAATCTCCCGCTTCTTGCTCTCTTCTAGGTCTGACAGGAACATGGCCTTGAAGTAGGGGCTGCAGGCCGCCAGTACTAACCGATGACAAGGAAACTCTCTGTCCTTGATCTTCAGAACACAATCCACAAACTTATCATTCTCCAAAAGGTCACAGAGCCCATCCTGAAGCAGCGTCTGCTGGTACATCCGTGGTTCCTCCATTGGGTTTATTGTTAGTGCCATTTTAAAAATTAAGCTGATTTTAATTTGCTCGATTTAAAAGGATAATGGTGGACCTCCCGACTGCTCTCTACAGCACAGCAGTAGCCCAGTCAAAGTCCTACACAGAAAGAAGAAGAAGGCTTAAGCAGGATTTTGCCCCCTGAGCCTAGAGGTACTAATCTCATCAGCTGTTTCAACCTTTCAAACTCCAACAGGGGTTTTATTTATAGACCTTCAGTTTAAAAAAAAAAAAAAAAGTCAGTGACATCCATATTGGTGCATGTGAAACATGACACCCCAGCTCCCCGCCCATCAGGGTGCTCTTGTCTTCAGAAAGATCACCTCCCCCCTGCTCCTCTCTCAGTCGCTTCACTGAGATCATCTACACAAAGGGGGCCTCCCGTGGGCAGCCCATAACATCACAATCTAATTCTGGTGTCCCCCTCTATGCACTAATGACCACTCTCCACGTGTGGGGGTGTATTAATTGGCGTGATATTCTGCGTGATGTGACTCAGTGTAAAATAATGATGTGACCGGATATTTGAAAATATGTTATATTAAAGTGTGAGCAATGCAATTAGCACTGCAGAATTTTATGCGAAGCTAAATGAGAAAGGATTTACAATGGATCAAATCGACTATTCTCATTTATAAATTAGCAAAAGAATTCTTGTTTTTTTGTGTGTAAAAGCCATATTGTTCTTAGTGAAAGGAAAAGGAATTTATCAATGAATTTTATGCGTATTTGTCCATTTAAGTTTGGTGCCATGACTTATCTGTTATTTCAAGGTAAATAGTAGTGATTCTGATATTTGGTCAGCTGTTCATAGTTATAGCTGATAGAATGTTTTTTCTGCACAGATGTGATTTGTTCTTGTTTTGTGATACTGTGTGTCAGGTGTGATTCTTTTGTGATTCATTGTACAGTACATTGGGTCTATTACTTTGGTGCATTTTGGTGATTGAAGATGTTTACTATATAATGAATTTTCCCTCCAGATCATGTCCATGCCCCAATCAAACATAGAAGCAACTCTTTAACCTAGACGAAAGGGTCTGTGTACTTCTGCCTGTTTCCCAATACCAGGGGTCTGTATCAGAAACCAAATTTGCTGGTTAACTTGTCAGATTTAAGGCACCCCAGTTTAAACGGACTTCATTTTTGTTCACTTGCTTTTAGTCCAGACTACCTTAAATCTAACATTCTATCCTACTAACCCAAAAAATCGACTTTGTGATACAGACTCTAGGTCCTACGGCTGATACAAAGCCCACTCTTTTAGTGTTTAGTCAGGTCTGTCACTGTTCTGGGGCAAACGCAGACCACCGGGTCAGAGTGTTGGCATTGCTCACCGCATGTGGTGAGGCAGCAAAGGATGATGGGGAGACTATGAATGTATCTGTTGACCTCCGTGGTAATCAGATCTGATCTCACAGTGTTTAGCTGTGGGCTGTTCTTCCCCAGGCTGCATGCTCACGTCACTTAGATTAAAGGTCAGACAGCGTGATGGAGGACTGAAGACTCGCTAACAACGGATAACACTGTAGGAAGCCTTACAAATGTAGGAATTAGCTATAATAAACTGTTACTGGATGCACTGGGGGTTGTGTGTGTCTTACCTAGGCAGCTAAAAATATCCCAAGGCTCTTTTTTTCTTTAGATTTCTTTGTGTAATGTTAATGTACAGCATAATAATAGTGCTCAGGCTTTTTTTTTCAAGATTTTTGAGTTTAAACATTGACGGCAAATAAAATACAGACACAACTGGATATTTTTTCAGCCTTTAATATATTAATTTGTTTTATTCTCTCATGTACATAATATATTTAAATAGAACTTGGTAGGTATATAAAACCAACCAGATTTGATTTCCGTGTTGGGTGGGGGGGTATTTAAATCAGTAAACAGGTGTGTTAGATGGGCCTGTGGCGTTTATCTACAGCAAGTGCACTTTGGGGTCATTCACCTCTCGCAAGTAATACCATAGGGGGAGTTTGGGAGCCGGGCCGTTTTTACTCGGTTTTCTCCTTGGCTTCCTCCTTCAGGGCGTCAGCCTGCGCGGCTTCCTCCTCCAAGGCCAGCCTCCTCTCTCGCTCCTTAATCAGCTGTATCCCGCAGTAGGTGACGAACAGCACAGACAGGGTGGACACGGGGAAGCCTGATGGGAACAGCATGGCTGTAAGTGGCCCTTCCTTACCTTTTAAAAAGGCCCATGTAGTTCAGGTGGCCCCACCTGCTTTCTGTGCCCCTCCACCCACCAAGCAAACAAAAATGCTTTATCACGCTGTGGCCTGACCTTTGAGGACCAGTCTTGTGCCCACAAGCTTGGCAAACTCCAGACTGTTAAGGGACAGGATGTTGTACAGGATGATCTGCCAGAAGTTAGCAGCGTTGAAGATACCCCTGATCCTACGAGACATGGCCTCAGACATAGCACCCTGTGAGCAGAAGAATTCCACCATGAATCTCTAGACTTTCTTCCAAAGGTAGCCATTGCAATGGTTACACTCCATGATGAAGAACAAATAAATGTACTGCATCATCATTCTTTATGGTCTATATTCACAATTGTTCTCAGAAGAATATGTCTATAGAACTTGAGGTTGGCCACCTTACCTCTATGGTGGAAAAGGGCCTAAGAGAGAAGAACTTGGCCACCCACAGCTCAAAGTTGAGGCCGAAGCAGTTGAAGAAAGACCAGATATAGACGATTTCACAGGGTCCCAGCCACAAGGTGGTGATGGCAAAGGTGCTGACTGTGGCCAGGAGCTCTCTGAAGATGCTGTCGTGGTTCTTGCCCAGGTAGTCGTAGACGTATCTGTGTTTGGGGATAAGGTCGTCACTCAGTCTGTAGCTCCATTTACTCCTCATATCAAATAAGACATTTAAATATGTACTACAGGGTGGGTTTGTGGGCTTTAGACTGTGTGGATAGGAATCAGATCAGGACAATCCTGAGCACTCACTTGCAAAGCCAGTCATTTATTCCTCTGTCAAAATGCCTGTAAACAAAACAGAATTAGTTCTACTTTCATAACATTGCGCAGAGGAAGCTTTTAGTCTTAAACCAAATTCTTGAAATATAAGTGCGACTGCGACTGGCCCAGTGGCCCCCACAATGTCTAAATTGCTGTTTGTGTGTCTATGTCCTGCAAAGGACTGGTATCATATACTGGTAATACCTGTGCTGCCTGGGATGGAAGTATGGATGGATGGATAGACAGAAGGAATTGTGTGAGATGGAATCAATTTTGTCATATAATACCAAGTGAATTTGTATTTCCCTGGATTGTGTTGAATTCTACAGACATACTGCTGATGATTGAAAATGAGTTAGAAATGCACCAAGTGATAATTAAGTTGATTTTGACATAGTTAAACTATAATGACCTCTCTAAACAATTGGCTTGGTTCAAACTTGTTGGTGTTTACTTACGTTTCAGCGAAAACATATAACATCGTGATGCATTTGGGCGGCTTGGGAGGGTCAAGATGATCAAGCCTAGACACCGTGTTTATAACGCCGAACATCACAGCTGCTTTCACCCAGTCATACACCAGGTTAGAGTACGCCAAGCCAGCTAGGCCATTAAGAAGAAGAAAATCAGAAAGTGAGCTGGTCACTGTTTAATCAATAATGTGTCAATAAATCCTTGCATGAACATCACAGATAGAATGAATTTTGTGTAATTGTTGAGTCTGCTTGTGGTTTATGGGTAATCATTTTTCTCCACAATGCAGTAATTATACTGCTTCGTTTTTCAATGCTATGGAAATTCAGTTATTCACAGTTGCAGTTTGTGGCTTTGTCTGTATGACAGGAAGGCCACCCGAAACGTGTGACCGTGAATGAGACTGTGACCGTGACCATGACTGACCAAGAGACCAGTCTGACAGCTGCTTCACCAGCTTCATGTCAGAAGGTATGGTCAAGATGTACAGGAAGTGAAAGAAGACGTCCACCACCACAATGACCCCCAAGTGCACCAGAGCCTGCTTGGTGATGTTCCACATCTCCCACTGCTTTCGGGTCAAGTCAGGATTGTTAGCCTGCACGAATCACATGCAAACAAGACAACAGGAGGGTAACGACAACAGCCTATTGCATTTGTGAGTATTTTGATCAAAAATTAAATTTACTATATGAGCAGTACCTAGGTTAAGAGCATCCGACATACAGACAACTTGTACTTACGAGCATGCTGCCATAAAGCTTATTATATAAAAAATTTGGGTTAAATAGAATGGATCATAATAGTTAACACATGCACTACTTTGTGACACTGGTGAAAACGTTGCACAGCTTCAATGGTGTTTTCGCTCGAGGTACAGTATAATACCGCTTGTATTATTATTGTTATTATTATGTACAATATTCTTATTATTAGTCTGTGTTAGCTGGAAATGCAGGGCAGTGGTGGCCTGATGGTTATGGCAGCATGCTTGTGATCAAATGGTTGTTGGTTTGAATCCCTGACCAGCAAGTTACCACTGAGGCACCCTGAGCAAGGTACCGCCCCCAAGAGAGGACACGTTTTGTTGTTGTCTGCTGTGGTGTGCCAACAATGACAACTAATCATTTTCACTTCATTTAAAAATCCAACTTAAAGACGGACTTAGCGAATGGATCTTGTTCATAATCTGGGGACTGCCTGTACATGTAATGTCTTATAAAAAAATACTGCTATATTTTTTGTAAATTTTATCCAAGACTCTGATACTGGTTTAATGTAGGCATTATGGCGAGTGTTAATGGAAAAGATGCCTGTGGGCTCAAGGTTCACCTGAAGATGGAATTGATCAAAGGTCATGATAGGTCCAAAGTAGAAGAAAGGGAGGTAGAAGTTGTACTTGAGCAGGTCCAGGAAGCTGTAGTTCCCATTCTTCTTCTCACAGTTCTCCAAGCCGAAGCTCATGCATCGCATGATACTGAACCCACAACCGCCGTAGAAGAGGATGTCCTGAAGTTCGAAAGTTCCCGTAATGAATCCGGACTGTAGGACAACAAGCACAGCGGAGGCAATGGGTTAGTACACAAGCCAGGTTTCAGAAAGTGTGAAAAATCAGTATGATATTAGTGTGACATGATATGAGGTCTGTCTCTCTTCTCTGGAAAGCTTGGAATATCAGAGTGATGTTTCTGTCACAGGACCTACTTACCCCCCATGGCCCTGCCCGGATTCTCAGAGCCCAAAACTCACAGCGAGTCAGGCGTCAGTGCACATGTGACCAACCTGCCAGGTAACGAGAGGCTCCATCTTGAAGGTGGCCAGGCTGGTGAGACCTGCCACAAAGCAGAGCCACTTGCGCTTCACGAGGGACACTGTGTAGAGCAGCACGCAATGGGACACCACCAGGGTGACGTAGCTCCAGCCCATGGTAACAAAGACAGCACAGACTCCATAGATCATGTAAATTAGCGATCTGCGCTGTGGGGGGAGGAGCGACATCATTATCACCATGTTACTCACTGCCATGTTAATTAGCTGCTTTATTGTGGAAACAATGTAGCTTCTGTTTACACTAATCCATCCATCCAACCATCCATCGATCCGTCACTAATTTCATTTCTTGAACATCATGCTAAACATAATCTGGACATTTTTAATGTAAATGGAAATAGTAAAGAGACCCAATGTATCACATACATATGATAGAAAGCTGACAATATTGTTAAGATTTTTGATTATTGAAACTTTTCTCATGATATCTAAAACGACAGACATTTGTTGAAATAATGACATTCTTATTCTGAGAAATATTTAGAAATTAAACGTCATTACACTGGCGTATTTCTAAATGAGTATAGGCGTGATTAGGAGGTTACCTTCCGTCCATCAATACCAATCTTCCTCGACAGCAAGATAAAAATAAATAAAGATGCTTTTAACACAAACAAGCAAAGATGCTGCTGTCTCACAAGAGTTTCCGTTCTTTATGTGTGACATTGGCGGAATTTCTGAGGTTTTTAATAGTATATAACACATACATAGCTGTATTACACAGACCACGACTCATCAGGCTAACAGGGTGTCACCTCAGAAGTGCCCTTGCACCCACCTTTGGTGACAGCATAGAGCAGATCTTTGCGAAGATCACATGACCGGACAAGGCGAAGAGGATGTAGTTGCGGAACTTGGTGAACCACATTACCCATTCAAAATCTGCTGCATCCTACCGCGAAAGAGAATTGACAGGGTTAGACCGCGATAGAAGGGAAAACGGTAATTGCATAGTTTTTTGACTGTAGTAACAAAATTGATTTGAAAAATCCCATAACTATAAAAGAAAGTTCAATCATTAAAACCCCCTGAGCTTCATCAGGCCCTGGTGTGCAAACGCATTTGAAATGGAAAAAAGAATGAGAAATCAGCTCAGTGTCGAAACTCCAATAATCCATTGTCCCCTTTCTTTCCCATGTTCATTCCTTTAATCAGACTCTTGTTTAAAAATCAGTCCTGCAGTAATAAAATCTGAGATTTACAAAAAAAGGGAAAGGATTTTTATAGGTCTTTTTAAGGAACCTGTTAAAAATGTCCTGTACAGTAATGCAAGCCATGCTTAGTGATGTCATCATGATTAGAGGTCAGTAATGGGAGAAGAGTAGCTAATCGGCGAGGCGGTGGGCAGGGTCATCGCGTGCTGCCAGTCCCCAACTGGTATAAGCTGCTTCTCATTCCGAGACAGTGATTGACAGTGCATGGTCCCGCCCACTGCTGCTCTTGGCTCACCATCTTCCTGCCAAAGTAATGCCATCCTGGCTTCACATTCTCCCGGAAGGACTTCCTGTTCACGTTTTCTGAAAGTTAACAGAGGAAGCTTTAATATACAGCATTTATTTTCAACCATATCTGTATCTGTATGGCAGGGTGTCAATTTTTATGAAGTAGAAGGGAGCCTTTTACGTTTGGTCCCCCGCCCAGCCCCGCCCCCCCAGCCAAGTTTATTAATACAGACACCCGATCTCTGATGCATTTCTCACATGCCTCTTATACCTACTCTAGCTTTTCCCTTATGTGCTGCAAAGCTTTCTGGGAAAATTAACCCATTTCATGCTCTAAAGAGAAAATCACCGTGTGATACATACTTAAATATAATGGTTTCCTAACATAAAAGTCAGTAAAGTTATTGGCAAACATTAACCAATAGTAAACATATACTTGATGAGTAGAGAAACTGCATAACTACAAAAAAACTTAAAAACACAACTGTTTTCACACGCTGAAAAAGAAGTATTATGAGTGGTGTTTTCTACAGACAGGACTTAAAAATCCGGTCCTTCTTTACGGAACATAACGAAATAATCAGACCAGACAGTACTGAGCTCTTTAGTCTGTTTACATTGTTGAGAGCCTTTTTGTCAGTGACACAAAAACTCAAACAGTCTTGTATATCCTCAACATGTGGCCATTAAAACAATTAAATCTAACATGGTGCTCTTTCAATTGCTTCAGATTATTCATACCCTGACTCACACCCAATTCTGATGCGAACTAAGAACCAGGTATGACAGATCATATTGTTGGAAGAGAAGAGTGTCCAGTGTGGTTCATGCAAGTGCTGAAGTTGGCTGAGGACGTTCTGTCAGGAGCAGCACTTGCAAGCTAAAAACGTGTCCCTGAAGTGGAAGTGAACCAAAGTAGCACAGTAGTTAAATCCGAAATTAACGTCCCCCGAGAAATCAGCCTGAATACAAGGTCACCCTACATTAATAAGATCTACCAGTGCCTGTCTGCTGGCTCACCATCGAGGCCTAACATAAAATGTAAAAATACTCGCAAAAATTCCATTCATACAGCAACGCTCCATTCCCATTAACTCCAGTAAGGTGCAGCCTGGAATCTCAACTGAGCTCATAGTGTCACAAGCAGGTGACGCATTACAATTTTTTTCTCAGTTTCTTTCTGATCTTATAATTAATTATCAATGCTTTGTATTTCAGTCCCTTCCAGATGATATCCTGGCCCTAGCAGAGCGGTGCTTGGTCCTTTGCAAACATCCTCTCCTGTCACACTGCAATGAGCTCTGCAGTCGGTAATCCGTACACGCACTTTGATTGATATGAGCCGTGCTTATCATTTGATTTTCATATGAAATGCATCCTATTGTCTGACTAGCTAAGGCCCTTAAAGTCAGCTCTCTTTATTTATTTGTTTATAATCATATAAACTCTGCGGCCACTTCATTAAGTACGTCTAGCTATTACCGGATAGGAGCCCTATTTGCTTCCAAAACTAGTAGCTCAGTTGGGCATTCAGAGACGCCTTTCTGCACACCACCAATGGACTTCGCTGTTATTTTCCCACGTGTGGCCTTCCTGTTAGCTTTAACAAGTCTGTTCATTCTCCTCATTAACATGATTTTTTTCACCCACAGAACTACCTGGGTGCTATTTGTTTGTTCATCACACTGTAGTCCATGCAGTTCATCACACATCTGTATCTCCAGATTGTGAAATTCGGAGGATGGCTGTTTCTGAGATGCTCTAACCACCACATTCGGTCTCAACAATCAAAATTCAAAACAGTTTAGATTTGTCCCAACCCAGTCCTCGGGGACAATCCATGTTTTTGCTTCCTCTAAGCTTCCAGCATACCTGGACCAAGTATTCAGTGTTCCCGATTGGCTGGGAGCTGGGAGGGAGCAAAAACATGAACTGTCCAGGGTTCCCCAAGGATTGAGTTGGGAAACACTTGGCTTAGATAAGGCATCTTAGTCACTCGAACACCCAACCAAGCCTAGGCTTCTTGTCTGTATCTTTTTAGATGCAGTCACATGATTCTCTACTTGGCAGAGCAGTTTGCAAATATACCCTATAAACTGGCCACTGCATGTACATGTTGCATTTAGTGCACTGTGTTGTATTTAAATAAACCATTCTGATTGGTCACCCTTGGATGGACACGCCCCTCCTGTCAGGTGCCCTGACATCCAGCAGGTTCATGGGACCACTCACCGCTGGACGCCTCCAGGATCCAGCTGGCAGCCCAGAACATGGCCATGTAGAGCACGGCAGTGTACAGGTACAGCTCATACTTGGGGAGTGCAGCCTTGATCCCCATTCCGAAGTTTTATCACCAGGGGCACTATGGGAACCTGTGAATGCATGGCCAGTGGGAGATCACCATGAGAATTTACATACATTTAACTAACAAGTCAAACTTTATTTAAAACACTCATGTATAATGCATTATAGATAACTTTATGATGCATTCATAAACACGGTTATATCTATTTATAAAAAGGCATAACACATTATAGCCATGTTTATTATGCATTATGAATGCTTTATGAAGCTTTCATCTATAACGTACTAGAAGCACATTCATAATGCAGTACAAAAGCATCCTTAATGCTTAAATTGACCATTATAATGCATTATGAAGGTATTTCTAGTGCTTTATAGATGAGAGCTTAATAGAGCATTCATAAAGCATAATGGCTATACATGGCTATAATGTGTTATGCCTTTTTATAAATATTCTTACCCATGTTTATAATGTTTTATGAATGCATCATAATGTATTATGAAGGTATGTATAATGCATTTATATGACTGCTTTAAGTGTTGCCACTTTACATTTAAAAGCTTCATAACAACTCCATTTTACAAAACCGGAAACCTAATGAAATTTGACTTTTTATTTCCAATAAACATATTGTAGTGTACACACAGCATGTCGCTCTTTTACTTGAAATTTCAGTTCGATGTTATGGTCAGGGGAGCCACTAGAGATTTTGGGCCCCACACTGGCATATCATATCTGTCCCCAACCCAGACCAAAACAGACCAGACCAGTGCCAGAATTCTTAGGACCCCTGTCAGTCAGGGGCCTTTGGAATTGTCCAGACTTTATCTCCCTTTATGGCACCCCTCGTTATTGTAGTTTCTTTCATAAATTACCTAATTCAGCCACTGCAACTGAAAGGGCAGTGAAAGTAAGAAAACATTACTAACAGCATGAACTTTACATTTTTGTATTTGTTGTGATTTTAAGTTCATTGGCAAAACCAGTTGTAGCAGTTGTTAAAATGTGATTCATAATTTCTCCAAAACATTCGCACTTATTATAGAATATAGAAATTTTATTGTTTCTTTTTAATTTCCTGCCTGTAAATTTCCGAGTCTAGTTTCCCAGTGTGTATGGTCGCGTTCCGGGGGGTAACGTAGGTACGTGCGTGAACGTGTGCGCGCTGGTAAAAAGCTCTCCTAACGTGGCCGGAGATAAGTTGTTCATGTTACGGTCAGGTGATTAAAAGTTAACAATATGAAATAAAAAATTCGAAATTTGAGGACGAACCAAGCTATTGTTTCATTCTGTGTAACGCCTGTTTGGTTTTGTATGAATCATATGGTCTTGATCATTTAAGTTCTCATGCAGTTTTGTCTCGACAGTAGCATATTAGCGTACTAGCTTACTGGCATGCTAAGGAGATGGTGCGGTTCCACTTTCATGACGTGCGTTTCGCTCATTCACCAGGGGAGCCGGGTGTACGGGACGGTCTGCTCACACAGCTGATGTTTTGTTTTATTAATTCAGGTATGGGGAAGTTTTTGTTTCAATAACGTAAACCAGCTGGAAGTGTATTTGCTGTGTTTGAATAAAAGTTGAATTGGGGCTCTGTCTGTTTTGTCTAGCAAAAGAAGTGAAGTATTGATTAACGTGTACCTATTAAATATGTGTTAGAAGTGTATTAAGTATAAAAAGGTTATGGATAATTATGTTTTTAATTTATGTGTACATAAATATGTATGTTAATGTTTGCATTTGTTATATAAGAATTTCAAGTGATTTATTTAACCGATCAATTCATTTTCTTTTTTGTTTGTTTTACCTGTAATAATGTAACCAGATTTGTTTTAAAAAGTTTGTTATGTTAAAAGTGCAAAAAGATAAGGGGGAAAAGCTCTCCTATCGTGGCCGGTGTTCTGACGAGTTGAGCTACCTATCGAGACGTACTATCGAGCCTTTTTGCGCATGTGCAGTTACACCGTCTGGGGGTTTGGGTTAGGGTAAGGGTTGTAGGGGGGTGGGGTTTAGGGTTAGGGTTATTTTAGCGCTTGAGCAATAAAACATCTGAGATTCAGACCCGTGTCCAGTCCCTTATGTACGCCAGAACACAACAAAGAGGGGACAAGCGGCGCGGCACTTGGGGCCGGTGTTCTGTCGAGTTGAGCTACTTTGTCGAGTTATGCTACCGTAGTGCTAATCAATAGCCCTAACCCATGCCCGACCCCCTAACCTTAACCCCCCAAAACCCCCTAAACCCCTTACCCTAACCCAAACTCAAACCCCTAAAACCTAACCCTAACCCCCAAACGGTGGAATTGCACATGCGCAAAAAGGCCCGATAGTACGTCTCGATAGGTAGCTCAACTCGTCAGAACACCTGTTTGCACAATCCCAATCCACACTGGCTAATTTCCTCTCTAATGGTGTTCGGTGTGAGTTCAATCATGCTTCCGAAATCATCGGAGCTCTCCGGGGGGAGCGACAAACTTACTAGACCCGGGCGTTCAGTGATTCATCACTGTGAATGTATCACAAGGAAAATAGAGTTTAATGTTCTTTTTGTTTTTTGCCCATAAGGCAGGCGCCTGCAAGACTTCCTGCACAAGTCAGGTGGAAAAGAGATTTACAAAGAATTTATGCTGTATGATTGCATCTTGAGGTATGTAAGGGCTGAGTGATTCTCGCAGGACTTTTCAAGTGCTTAAAATGTGTTCACACTCAGTTGAATCCGCAGGCGGTTCTGATTTATCGCATCTGATAGTCTGACGAAACACTGAACGTAATTACTGTCCCGTTACGCGAGGCGCAGTCTGCAAGGCTGCCATGTAGTTGTTACAAATTTACAAGTGAGATTAATGATGCAGCTGTATTTGTGCCGCTCTGTACCTGACCCAAACCAAAGACTCAAGGAAAGTAAAGTAGGGGAGACCATAGCTCAGAGCTCCACTTTTAGTTCTGGATCTGGCTCTATTATTGAATCAACTGCACCAGTATCAGCATTCTGTGTTGTTATGAACTAGCAAGTCAGTTTTGTTCTATAAATATTATCGCTTTATAGCTGCACCACTTCACACTCTGAGTTGTAGCCGAAAGTATTAATTTAAAATCCTAAATGGTAAAAAGGTGAAAAAACTAAAAAGCACACTGTTAATGAAACCGTCAAAGAAACTTTTCTCTTTATCTAAGTATTACTGATCTTTACTAATAACTGTAACGTGTTCTGCTAACTCCGCATGCGTGTGAAAACAAGCACTGAGACTAATTTCCCATCCTACGAATCATCATCACCATAGCTAACATCTAAACACTGCTATAAGCAAGGAGAATCCGTAAAATCCTATAATGGAGCTCGGTATTTACTTTTCGATGTGACATTTCAATGTCTGCCACCAGGAATGATAGGATACTTGTACGGTTACTTAAATAGGACCGCGACACCTCCGACCCCCACAGAAATCGCCAAGTCAGCTGCGCAGTACCACCTCTTCCTATTTTAGACTTCGCAGTTGCCCTCCGAGGTACAGCTGCTGCAGCGCTATGTGATACGGGATGTATGAGGGGATGGCTTCGTAGGGAGAAGCGGCGGCACCGTCGCAAAATGCCAAGGAGCGGCCGCTCACAAACACACCAGGCTCCGCTCACTTTTGATCCGATCTATTCTCCGAGCTGCGCGGAGTGCAAAAAAGGGGTTAAGAAAATTAAGAGTATGCTGGCAGGCATTCCGTCAGCACCCCGAGAAATCAATGGTGCCAGCTGAAGTGTGATACATGCTAAGTAGGACTGATTTGAAATGCAAATAGTGCTGCTTAGCGGTACCTTCCGGAATGTTTTTGTTGCATGTGATTTATACGATGCACGTTGATACATACTGTAAATTACAGTATAGAGGAGCGACACTTGTTATACTGACCTTGAATCAGCAGTGAAGATGTCTTGGAGCACAGCAGAGCAGTTTATATGTGCTCCCCTTCTTTAAAAAAATATAAAAAAAAAACAAAAAAAAAAAAAAACAAAACCTCTGTCTAAAGCATCCGTCCCGTTGTTTTCAATGCCGTGCTGATGGGGTACGCCGTGAAAGACACCGGGCGCCGGTGAGGATGTTGAGTGCACTGAGGAGCGGGTGTTACAAGAGATATTTTTATATTTTGACCAGCACTGCAGTGAGGGGTGGTTCCGAAACTGTCAATCAAAACCAGCGCCGGCAGCAAAGCGCTTTGAGATGCAACGTTTATATATATAAACGTTTAAATAAAGGGAGATTATTTCCAGCCACCGATTAATTCTGGACGGGATCAATATGAAGAAAGCTTTCTCAGCACTGTACATGCCTGGGGAGGTAATACTCGTTCATTCATTTCATAGTACTGTTATTGATTAAACACCGAACCGAACTGCAACAAAACATGTTGCAGTTTTAAATATGCAATATATTTATATAAGGTATGTCTTTTATATGGATCGTATCAATACATCTACCAACTCCCTTGTGCATATTCATTGAAACAATTAAGTTGTCGATTCTATATGCAGACGGACTGACCACATTTAAGACGGACTTATTTAGACGTACTTGGGTTATCGTATTTATGACCCGGGTGATTGATAAAAATTGCACGGGAACACCCCAGGATGAGGCGCCAATCCATGAAAGGGCGCACGCACCATTTACGCATACGCTCACGCACCTTAATATGTTTTTGGACGGAGGGAAACCACGACGACACGG
>JAODKE010000088.1:14785477-14810474 GCA_026779605.1 Mormyrus hasselquistii
GCACCTTGCATTTGTCTATGTTAAATTTCATCTGCCAGGTATCGGCCCAGTCACTAATTAAATTAAGATCCCGCTGTCATAATCCAATGCTGTCATAATATCCTATGGTAGAACCCAGTGACACTCAATACCTATCATTCTTTTTCGTTCAAACTACACAACAGCTGCTTTAGTAAGTCTGAAGGTATAAGTCACCTGGTGCAGTAAAATTTCAGCCCAAACACAGAGGTCTTTTATTTTATACATATAACATTAGGGAAAATTGCTGTGCATATTAGTGTAATATTAATTGTGCATGTGGTTACTAACTGCTTATATTAAGCTTGTATATGGATTTGCATTTTTCATCTATAAATACCTGCGAAGAATAGCAAGCCTTCACCCAGTCTCTTCCTACAAGATGTGCTCGGTAACCATGACATTTTAATTGTTCAGATGTATTTTGTTATGGGCAAAAGGTCATATTAATTCATTTCATTTCTATTAATGTGATTTCAAAAGAAAGAACTGGCATAATAGCCCTGACAAATGTAAGACTGTGTATAACATTAATAGGTGTGTTTATGGTGAGGTTGGCATGGTGATTTAGTGGGCATCATCATCGTGTCATCCTTCCAAGATTATTGGCCTGAATCTGGTCTCAGCTGTGTGTGTATCTGTGTACGTGCTTGCTATTTGTGTGGGTTTCCTTTCACAATTTTAAAAATACTTGATTGATTTAATCGTACTAAAATCCTTATTAATTTTTTATTTAAAAAAATTATTTATTTGTATAAAATCCCTCATATATAGTTGTCCAGCCAACAGTATAAGCATCAGCATAACACTTTGGCATCAAGATTGTCGATTAGTACAGTTCTTTAGAAATCAGTAAAGTGAAAGCACATTCAGTTTCAGAATTAAATATTAAGCTAACTATTCAAATTATATGTATATGGCATGTGCAGAAAGGGTGAACCAGAATTTCATTCTTCGGTCTTCCAGCAACAGATGCTAGTTGATGATTGTGCTGCACTCCCCACAGGGTCCATGCGGTTTGTCCAAAACCGAGTCTGGAATACTCCAAGACGTCCATGACAGGCTAGCCAAGCAGAAACTCACTAAGCTTCCCTGCATCCCTCTTCCATATGTTCATCACCAAGCCAGAATCTCTGTCTGCTCCACCTCACTCTGGCTGATCTGTGCACCATCGTAACACCAGCACTAGTCTGCATGTTTACTGGCCACTCAGCAATGCTACGTTCATGGGATGAGGATGACCATTGCTTCCCCTACACCATCTGCACTGGTATCATGTTTAAATTAGGCCTTTTTTAATAATGTAGTGACCCTGTCACTATAGGGCTATAATTTGCTGGTAGTGCAAAGCATGCTGGGAGCAGAACAGTCAATGTTATTTAGTAGTTACCTGTGTTTTTTTATTACTTTGTTGTAAATTTTTTGCTCACTGGTGGTCATAGCGATGTATCACATGCAAGTAGTCATTTTGCGGGGGTAAGGTTTAAAGAAACAGGCTACCTGGATAGCAGAGCTTGGTAGGTTTCCTCTACATGGTTTGTTTTGAGTAAAGGGTTATCAAGAAAATTCATGGATTGTGCTGAACCATAATCTGTTTTAGTACCATTTTCTTGCAGAATGTTGCTGCAAAATTAATTGTGCCCTAATTAATTTTATGTAGCCGGAAGGGAACAAAAACAAGGAGTCAAACAGTGGAGAAAGTGTAAAATACCAGGCTTGGCTTGCAGCCCTGTTTGGGTGTGTTCACTTCCTGGCTGACATTTTCGTATCTGCCAGGCAGAGGTGACCTGTTGACCTTGCCAGGTGGCTCCCTCACCTGCAGATTCTCCGCTGTGAGCCTCTCTCTTTGGTGAGTCAACAGGGAAGTACGGATGCAAGTGTCCATGACCTGTTTATACGGCATACCCATGCATATGCATTGCTTATTTAACACCCTTCACGCAAGCATTTATTTCAATTTGAACGTGAGCTGTGTCCTATACTCCACCTCTCCCTGTCCCCAGCCCTAAATCTGCAACTGTGATACAGGCTTTTCATTTTAATACAACAGGGTTGACAACTTTGGTCAGCGGGCTGGAATGAGATTCTTTATTCAAGACAAGTCTGCATGCGCATTTACACATATGTTACAGTTTTATTACCTTATAAACAGTCGGTAGGGTTTGCAAACTACCCCAACGCTTTTGATGGCAGATGCGTGAGAGTTGACAGCCCTGATACAAGCTCCTTTATAAATGTTATATAGTATTCATAACAGGAGCAGCATGCATAACAGGAGTTTTAGTACCACACAGAATGAGCTATACAGCCATGGGGCATTTGCAGGGTTTTTCAAGGTGGGGGACATAAGAGAGACCATAATTCATACAGCGGTGCCAATTTTATGCTTTGAATCAATGAATGACAGGGGAATCAGGTTTCAGGTGGCCAGAGTCCCTGTTGCCCCAATCCTGTATTTGCGCTGGGTATAACCAGTTGAACACATGGAAACAAAAACAACAGAAATGGAATGAGTATAATGAAAATGAGTATAATGAAAAGCATAAACAAAATATTTTTGAAAAATCAAAATGTAGTCATAAGAGAGCTGTACAGTCAGTGGGGCAGATTTGTTGTTTCTGGGGCCCCACTAAAGTCACTTCAGAGCCTCCTTAGTGTAGTTTTGTAGTGTAGTAACATTTTGTGTTCAAGAGGGCTTCAGGGATCCCATGCAAATGCATAATTTGAGTGATGGGTAAGCATCACCAATGTGTGCAATCTAGGAATATGCAATGGCTGGGATTAATCTGGGATGTGCACCAGAGATATCGTCTGGAGCCTGGAGAGCCGCCCCAGGGGCACGAAACGGAACCCGGAGAGCCGCCCCAGGGGCACGTCAAGGAGCCCAGAGAGCCGCCCAGGGGCACGTCAAGGAGCCCAGAGAGCCGCCCCACGGGCACGTCAAGGAGCCCGGAGAGCCGCCCCAGACCCCATAGAGCCGCCCTTTGCTGGGTGATGCTTTCAAAAACCTTGATAAATGATCTGGCCGCCAGATTGACATCGAGTCATCACCGGGACCCCGGAGCGTCTAAGTAGCGGCGTCATGAAGCATGCCTCCAAATGGCGTTCTCACAGTAAACATGCAATCAGCGTTTTTCACTGTCTGCCAGCTGGTGGCACGGCTTGAATAAATGCCCTTTCCACCATTTCCAAAGAAAACGAAAGCTGCCTGATTGAATAATTTTGCTGAAAGACGAGGAAAATGAATTCAGGCGTGTTTCCTTCCAACACTGCATTGCATGAGATTTGGACTCTAAATATCATTGTTTGTCCCTAAGCAAGCACTGGTAATCAAACACGATAACATCCCCTGCAGAACAAGATGTCTGAAAATGTTGTTTGTCAAATATCCTCCAGTAGTTATTAAATCATGCCAGGAACTGTGCTTGTTATCCAGTGTCTGGCACACAGGACAGCTGCCCAGCTGATTCCAAGAGTAATGCTTTGTACTCATCATGTACGCCGCCATGGGTGGTATGGTGGCACTGTCGTCTCACACATCCAGGTTTTAGGGGTTTGAATCCCACCAAAAGTCTATGTGTTAGTGTGTGTGCCCTGCAATGCACTGAAAAACCCATCCAAGGTGCACCCCAGCCCTGTGCTCTGTTCTGCCTGGAATCGGCTCCAGGTCCCCTCCTCTGCAACCCTGCGCATGATAAACAGTTGGAAGATGGATAGAATTAATGTTTACCAAGTCGGCGATCTATTACAGCCGCGAGTAAGTACCCAGAAGCTGTCAGTAAATAAGATTTGTGGATCCTGGATACTCATATTTACATTTTTAAGTCTAGTTGATAGAAAGATTAGTTTTTTCATCTGCTGGAAGATTTCTTCCGTGGCTGTCTACAGAGAGCAGGGTGGTTATTTTTAACAAGGAGTGATTTTAATTGTATTGAGTCACAGCTGAGGAGATAAACATCAGGCCTGACATGAAATCAATCTGGTCAACGGTATTACTGGCCAGTCCCAAAGAATGCTGACTTAGGCCATGTTTTCCCAGTACAGACCAGCAGCATTTGCTTGTGGGACTGGGGGAGATGAGGGATGGGGGAAAGGTATTAAAAGCTTATAACTGTGGTAGGGATGTAGGGGGGGGGGGGTCCCCTCCCTTGGGGAGAACTGGTTTTGAAGTGGATGCTACTGAGATAGAAGCATTCAATGGTGACTCGAGGCATTGGGAAACAGGTGATGGGCTGGAGCATCAGGGGAGCCTGATGTTCTCCACACTGGGCCTTCACGTCATCTTCTCCTCCAGCTTCTCTCCAGTGCTGAGGAGAGTAGCAGTTTGTATGTTATAGTACCGGTACAACAGACAGATGGAGAATGAATTTCGATAACTTTAATCCCGATCCTGTCATACTGCAAGAGCAACAACTGCTGTCTTTGATATGGATATTAATTAGAGGGCTGAAAACACTGATAATATTATTCATTAAACAGAAGCTGTTTGCTTAATCGCTTATTGCTGTCATTTCCGGATCAAAAAGCAAATTTTGCAGATGATCCATTTTCAAATCAGCCCTGCTTTAAAAATTCCGAATCTCAGGCAAACGTTAATTTTTAATTGTACTTAATTTTGATTTGTTCAAGCTGTTGTAATCAACATTTTCAGAATAAAAAGCAAGTCTTACAAACAAAGAATGCCTACTTGATTTTGTGTTTAACACCCAGCACTGTAGATGCAGTGAGGTTTTTATTCTCTTTTGTGTTTATGCTGAACTGCAACAGCAATTCATATTCACGCTAGTTTGCTATCTTTGGCATGCCTAAAGGATTAACTTGGCCAGCCACTTGTTTGTCAGTTGCTTCAAGAAGGCCTTCCAGTCCTCTAGGGGGCTCCTGACCCCAAACGCCCTGTCCACAGTGGCACATCTAAGTCTATAGCATCACCTTGACCTACCATGCTGGTGGAGAGGCCCAGTATTCCCTGTCGCACGGCACAGACCTGGAGGAACCTTAGGCTTGTCTTGCTGTGACCTGTCCCCCTGTGCAAGATGGTGTGGCTCTCTAAAACCTGGAATCTGTTCTCACCAGCCCAGTAAGCACCAAGAGAAAATTATGACCCTCTTTGTTCCTGAGGAGGCTAATTCCATTCACTTCATGGCCCTAATGATGCCCTCAACTTAAGAAATATGCATGCTGTATGATGTCATTTATAAGTAAATGAATATCTTCAGATTGAATATGAATATCTTTTAATTGCCAGACATGGATGGATGGATGGATTGATAGATGGATGGAAATTTTTTTAATTCTAATCTCCGCATTTCCTGTGATCTGAAGTGTTTGGTATGCAAATTTACTCGCGCCCTAGAGTCTTCAGAGCTCAGATTCCGTGTTACCAAGCAGAGTAGCTGGGCCAGTGCCCTGAAGCCTTGAGCCTAATCAAAAAGTCTAGTGCAGATCTCTGCAGAGACAGCGCAGTTGATCAAAGCACTCGGTGGGGATGTGCTTATTGAGAGCTCAGCGGTAAAGGGGGGGAGGGGGGGCTAGGGTGGGCTTGCCATGCGATCCATAACGTGCATAACGCGCCATGATGGGCATTTCTTCATTTCATTGGTTGATTACAATTGCGAATTGTGAATGAATAATTTGCTAGCTTATGTAAGCTGATCAAACCCTTGTCAGGGGCAGTGGAAAAGCATTGCAATCTCAGAGCTGAGTGAATTTTTATCACTGGGTTGAGAAATTGTATTTTTTATCAGCAATTGTGATGTTTTAGTAATAATGCACAGCAAGTTGTTGCTGTACTCAGTGAATTGCAATTTGGTCTGCTGTCTTTCTCCAAAAGATAACATTTTTTTTTAAAAGAATCTTACATAATCATGAGTTTTTTATCTGATGATATGATATTTACGTTCAATTCATTACAATGGTAATAGATTTTGAGCTTAATTTAATTGTCATTGTCTTAAGTAAACCTTTCTGAAGTTGGGCTTTAATATCTTTCAAACAGCTCTGTCCCACTGTTGCATTTTTCTGTCTCTCAGAAGACACACTGACATTGGCAAACACACCCATGCGACATGACATTCTTTCCGGAGTTCCACGTAGCTGTCGTTTGAGATATTCCTGTGAGAAGCCCAGCCCAGAGCCCCAGGGCCAGATCGCATGGTTAGGCTCAGTCACAAACCAAATTATGGTTACATCACACTTAACATTCTAATTAAATACAACTATAGGCACCAATTAAATTTAATTCTGTTGGTATAATTTTCAGGGTACTGTGCTCTGAAACTAATTAGCAAAATTACATGGTAGATTTTGAGAAAAACATTCCAGTGCAGAATGAAATACATCTTAGAAGGAACAGGTGAATATTCAAATTTCATTGAACACCTTATCCATTTTCACTTCTTTCCATTTGCTTTTTGTCTGTGATTTTCATTTTTAAATGAAACAGAGATGGCTATGCTCTGCTGGGGAATGCAAGGTTAGGGCTAGCCTTGAGAGTGCGTGATTAGGGTTAGCTTTGAGAGTGTGTGGTTAGTGTTAGCTTTGAGTGCGCAGGGTTAGGGTTAGCTTCGAGAGTGTGCGGTTAGGGTTAGCCTTGAGAGTGCGTAGTTAGGGTTAGCTTTGAGTGTGCAGGGTTAGGATTAGCCTTGAGAGTGCACAGTTAGGGTTAGCTTTGGGAGGACAAGATTAGGGTTAGCTTTGAGAGTGTGCGGTTAGGGTTAGCCTTGAGAGTGCGTGGTTAGGGTTAGCTTTGAGTGTGCAGGGTTAGGATTAGCCATGAAAGTGTGCAGTTAGGGTTAGCTCTGAGTGCGCAGGGTTAGGGCTAGCTTTGAGAGTGCACGGTTACGGTTAGCCTTAAGAGTGGGGAATTAGGGTTAGCTTTGACAGTACAGGATTAGGGTTATCATTGAGGATGTAGGCATCACACAGCTGGTCCATACAAACTTTAAAAGTTTTTTCCAATTGAAGTGTTATCCATCCATGGGCCTTGGGGTTCACTGCGTTAAGGAAATACGTTATCTATAATGAGCAGGTATCAGAAACACTCAGTCACTCAACCTTAACTCTGCTCCAGTTTTGGTTTTATAATACTCTCTTATATTTGCCTGAATATTTTACACATACTTTGTATATTGTCCAATTGGGATCTGACCCTTGATCTCACACTCCTGTTCATTAAGACTGTATTATTATGTCAGTATGACTTCCTTCAGTGAAGATACTTGGGTCAAGTGAAGCTGGTGATTAAAGCAATACCCTATGTCCTAATTAAGTTTATTTTCTCTAGTACTGAATGGCTGTCCTAGGCTGTTGATTATTTTAAATGGGGCAGAGAGATCTAATGGCAGAAGATAGAGTCAAGAAATTAAGATTATTAACCTTAACAGAAACCATTTAAATTTCCTTTAGTTTAATGTATTTAGCCATTTTTGTCTAATATTAGATTTTAATGTGATGTCAGTCTGTCTTTATCGTTTTGTCTCCGATACATAAAAATGACATATTCACTTTTTGTAATAATTGAAAGTTGCCCATCATGTGTTATGGATGAACCTGGTTGACGTGTTGCTGCAGTGACCTCCGATTCCACCCATAATTCTCACGTGGCTGGTCCCTTACGAGTTTCTGTGGCATTTATGCTAAGCAGCTTTTTATAGACCACTGTGCAGCAAGTTCATCATGGCGAGTGTTTAAAAGGGAAACGGGACACCCTCTCAGAGGATTCTAACACGCTACACGTGCCAGAGTGATGGACACGCCGTTTAAGTGTCTGTGGGACTGCTGTTTTATGCAGGAAGGCTAGAGAGAAGGATTATTATGGTAGAGAAATCGCTAATGTGGAATACAGCACTTACATTAATAATGTAAACATCCTGTTTTGTGCAGTCTATAATGTGATGGACTGGTATCCTGTCTAGGGTGTACCCCAGCCTTGTGTCCTGAGCTGCCAGGAATAGGCTCCACCCCCCACCCCATGACTCTGCCCAGTATAAAAGGTTAGAGGAAGGATGGATGAACGATTGGATTATGATCAAATTTTCCACCTAGTGGGCATCTTACCATACTACCATCAGGATGCGTGTTGTAGAAAATAGGCTCTAGATTGGCTTCCACTAGAATGAGGAAAAGCTGCAGATGGAGGTAGCACTGTGGTCTGCAGCAGACAGGTCTCCAGTAGGACATTGACAAACATGCACTTCACACACAGGGAGTAAAAATGACAAGAGTTACAATGAAGCATTCTGGGAAGACAGCAGCAACACCTTCCTTCACAGGGTAATCTTAAAGCTAGCTCTGTCCATGGGATTCCAATTAAGACTTCAGGTCCAAGGCCAAAAACATTTTTTATTTTAATGAATAGATGACTTCCTGTGTTACAAGCTTCCCCAGGCAGCATGCCTGCCTTTACCAGCAGCTCTCCCAGTATAGTCCACTACAGAGAGAGGCTACCAGGGGTATTTGTAACAGGGACTCATGTCTGATTTTATGAGGTAGTTAGAAAGCTGTGGGCTTGCACTGTTCGGGGTGATATGGTTGGTGCTCACTTACCCACGTGGCTGAAGCTTAGCCCCTCTGACTGCAGCCCTCACTAACAACAGCAGCCAAAGCAAACGCGACTCAGCAAGATCACCCAGGCAGACACGTACTCTAATGCTCCTATTATGTAGTGTAAGTCTATTACGTCCAGACATCGGACTCGGAAACAGTTTTTTTTTTCTTCTTTTCTCTAGCTTTTGAATCACTTTGTCACTCCTCTGTGCTGGACACTGGCAGCTTGGCAGGGGCTGCTCTCCGTGACGATTCGCCAGCGTCATCCTTCCAGCGAGCTAACGGGCAGGGTATGCCAGGCCCTGGGAGGCCACAGAAAAGCAGGCCTCCGAAACTGGAGGGGTGGGGCTGCTCACCTGTCCCTCACACAGCCTTCACTTGCTAGCGCATGACACCCCAACGGCCCACACATCCTCTACATCCGCCATCTACCTCAGCACCAATGCACCTCACTTTGCTTGACGGCACTTGAGAACTTTCCAGAAGGTGATTCAGCTATAGGACGGCCCAGCTGTATTCTTCAAACTTCTTTGGGGCATCTTTTTCTCTATGCAAAAGTAAAGGTGTGTTGTCTGACCTTGGAGGAGTCTCAGTGAATCGATGAAAGAGCCGTTTTCCCCCTCACGTCCAAAGAGGCATGCTGAGATGCGTGTCAGGTGGGTCACTATATAATTAATAGTATGGGTCGTCTGTGCCAAGTTCCACTGAAGGGATGGAAACAAAGAGCATCGTAGCAGCTAAAGACATACCTTTGGTAGCATGAATAGCAAATGGCAGCCAATTGTAGCATATAGAACAGGCTTACTGAGCTGGACCACATTCCTGGCTTTTACCTGTATGTCACTAAAATCGAATGCTTTATCAGAAATGTGCCTGGTCTGGAAATGTGACATGTTCATTGGAACAGCATTATCACTATTGAATAAAATGTGTCATTACTTTTTTATAACCCTTTCTATGAGTAGCTCAAACACTGCCTTGGTAATAATATTTGAGGGGACTTACACTCGACCTGTGGAAAATTAAACAAAGTGATGAGTTAAATCAATTTTTCACACCAAGCAGAGCTCCGTGAGTGGACCTTGATATTACATGGTAGGGGTCACTGAAATCAATAAAGCAAGTCTGTAGAAAAAATGTTAAATGTGCAGAATGAAAAATATCAAAATATCATTGCTTCTGCGTGCTTTAAATGTATTACGTCAGTTTTTAATGTTTTATTTGATATCTATAATTGATTCCCATCACTCATAGCACAGATGTCCACTTGTGGTTAAGTGTACGTTTTTCTTAGACCAGTGAAGCTTAAAAGGTTTTTTTGAGTGGAAGAGATATAAGAGTAATATTAAGGACTGTGTTTGGCTGAGGGCAGAAGGAAAATTTGGCTGCAAGAACGTTACTGAAAATTAAGTGAATGGCTCCTTAGCCCATATTAAGGGACGCCAGGAAAGCCGATGGTATATGAGCGTGTCTGCAGCCTACGCTTTGTCACTTACGCAACCGTAAATGAAAGGCACAGATTCAAGGTTTCCTCTGTGAAGCCATTACATAACCGCCAAACACAGTCACCAGACAGCCCGCATTTAGTCGTCTGCACCTGAGCGGCGGGTGAAAGCGACGCAAAGCAAGTATGTCTCACAGGAGTAGCCCAGGTAGAAAAGGGGTTTCCCATAGCTTTCAGTTTTCCAGCTTTTACATAGACGGAGCAGAACTGCAGGGAGATGATTTGTGAATCACTCTCACGTCTCGTCCCTGCTACATACACAAATGGATCGGCAGAGATCCGAAGCGATCGGTTATCGCATTCATCAGCTGCCTTGTCAATAATTAAAAGCAACGGATCCATCATTCCCCAGTTCGTGTGATAACCATGCATACTACATTCAGCATTTCACCGACTCGGTGAGGGTGCTTTTTAACCTCCCAGCTCTCTGTTCTCCTGCCTGTTCCCTCTGCTAGGTGACTAATGACCCCTCGTTTTTACTTTGGATTTCGTCATTTCTCTCATTTCTCCATATGCGCATCAGTTTCGAAGATTACGGTTTGGCCCAGTTTGTCTCCTTTTCTTCTCGCTACTTTTTTCGTCTCACCTTGTACTCTGTTCAAAATAATTACAAAATGAACTTGCCGAACTCTGCCCAAAGCAATCAATCTCATAATCTCGAGAATTGGAACGGTCCGCGTTTTTGCACAAGAAGCCAAAACAGTCAAGCAGCAGATTTGGATCTTTGTTGTCAGCAAGATACAGTAGTGACATGAATTATATTGCATGTAGATGTGTTCTACAACTTCTTTTTGCAGTTATAATAACCTGGTGGCCAATACCGAAACCAAACCATCCCAACGCTGCCGAATACACAAAACACATTTAAAATTATCACTGTAGTCTGAAATGTCTATGAATGCTGGTACACGTGGTTGTTTTTGTGTCGGGGACCATTATAAACTTGATTAGAAAAAAATGATCGCATTGCCGGGACGGCTAAGACCAACTACACTCTATTAACCGGCCTCAAAAGGGGAAACAAATGTACAACAGGATTCTCGTCAATCTGAGATTTCGCGTTACAGTTGCCGTTGTACCTGGTGTTTTATTGGTGGCCAGGCTGAGTCAGGGCTATATATAGAGCCTGTCGACAACTCCGTCTCCTCCCATCCTGCCAAGCTTCTGGAACCCTGTATGGGTGGATTAGGAAGTCTTGCTTGGCCTGGGGGCGGGGACCAGGAATGGCCCGCTTAACAACTATCTAAAGACAGAACCAGAAGTTGCTGGACAGGAGGGGGCGCTCTTCCTTACCAACATCGTTGCTTTTGTTTTCTTAAGAGAAACTATGCGAGTGGAAGCCTTATTTGTAGAGGCAGGGAATTGTAACACCAATTTCTATTCTTTGTCTGTTGGAGAGAACAATATTTGAGTTATAAATTACTTTAATGATACTTTAACAATTACTTGAATAAGTTACAAGATAACTTGTTCAGCATACAATAGTGTGTAAATAGGAAGGATATTGTCATAAATGACAATATGACTACAGCTTGCCAAATACTGCTTTTAGACAACTGTGAAGGGTGATTTTGTATTTTGTGAAGGGGAGACACTTTGCCTATGGTAACCATGTGTATCGTCGCTCGATAAGTAGCAACAAAACATCACATGCAGAGAATTTGTGTTTTCGGGATGCATTCTATAATACTAAGACACCTGGGGGTTTAATGACCATAGCTTAATGGAGAACCATGGTCATCAGATTTCAGATAAATTTTCATTAAACTGGAATACAATGTTCATGTAACAAGCATTTTGCTAAGACAAAGGACCAGAGTGTTGCCCCTTTAACCTACAACCATACTAATTCATCAGCATGTTAATGTTTGATCAGATCAAGAAATGTACCATGGATAATGTGCATGTTAAGGCATATTAAGTCATGACCGACTAAGATAATGCATCCATCCATCCATCCATCCATCCATATTCCATCTGCTATTTTAATACAGGATAGCAGGTGAGCTTGGATCCTATCCCAGGAATCTGAGGGAATACCCTGCACAAAACACCTGCCCTTTGCAAGAGAAACAAATGGCTCATGGAAGTTTTACTTCCACAAAAATGTTCTGAGGGTGGAACAAAAATGACTGATTATCTCTCTGAATCAATTGGATTGTAGAGGAGGTTGATTCAAACAAATAGGTGGGGCCAACCAATGTGAAGTCTTGTTACCACCTCCTCTAGTTGTTTGGCTTCACCTCCTCCGTCATATCTCAGAACCAATCTTTTTCATTTATTTAAGTAAAGTATTACCACGAGCAAACAAACATATGTATTCAGCCACAGAATAACACATTATAGGAAATTTTATTAATACCTATTTCAATTGAGTTGGACTTGCTTATGATAGCAGAGGAAGTGCAGAGATCTGGTGGACTATTAGAAAAAAAAGAGTTGATAAAGACCTGCCTCTGAAGAATTAAGAATAAGAAGAAGAATTGGTTTCACATGAAATACCAGACAAAGGTCTTAAACATCAGTAGTTCTTATTTTGAAAAAAATCATTCTGTGGAAGGCAATGAAATTTAATGTAGTTTGTTGGATATAAGAAGGAGTCAGAGATATGTGGTTAATCTGAGCTACAGTTTCAGCCAGACTGCATGGAGAATCTCTGTTCACAATGTTCAGAATCTCTGTATACAAAATTCTACACACATGTATGTGTGTATATTATTATTTATTTCTAACAATTGTAGATTACACTGATACATTGAGATAAGTATGTATAGATATAAATGTAATAATAAAGTAATATATTTATAATAGTAAAACATGTTTATAATAGCATCTATTGTCTGTTGAATACATGTGCTTTCATGGCCTTTGCCTGACGAAACTCTGAATTACATAATCAAAATTAATCTGTTTTTCTAGATCAGACTCAAAACTGAATCTTGCCAAATCTACTAGTCGCATAGTCAATCTTAGAAAATTACGTTACAGACCCATCAGCGAAAGGTAAAAATCCCCGATATAGGAAGACCATATAAATAAACATTTTACATTTAATATATATATAAACATGTAATAAATAACGTATATTTTAATATACGTTAGTTAGCCTATTATAAATTTAAATAATATTCTAACGAGTTTTGTTTCATAGCGTCTCCTGAAAACCGTATGCTAGCTTTATTATGAATAGGCTGCAAAGTACACTACAGGTAGAATTTTTACTCCAATTTTATTTATATACAATATAGGTACATATATTATAATTACAGTAATACATTGTTGTTATTGATAGTTTAGCATAGAAACATGCTTATTTCAACGTAAAAGCTGTCAAAAACCAATACAAAACGATCACTATAAAACCGCAGATTTCCGCAATAGAAAATGACGTATGTTCCACAGAAAATCCGCGATACTGCTGGGGCGCAATAGCTGAACCGCAGTATAGCTGGGGATCACTGTATAATAAAAAGTATTGGATGCGTTGGGCTTCATGGGCCCCCTTGAGCTTCATAGGCCCGGGAGCGATGTACCGGCTGCACCCCCCTCTCCTCAGGCCTGATCAAGTATCACTGTTGTTGTCTTGTTCTGCTATAAACAAAAGGGAAATAGTACCCAAACACCGATGACTCCCATGCTGACAGACAATTAAGCGCCTGATAAACCGATTCACTTGTAATACAACCATTTACAACTAGGGACAATATTGACGAGACCGAAGATGAGTGGGACGTTATGTTGACTAAATAATCCATTGCACTGCTTTGACCATCTATAGTCGATTAATTATTCAGTCATTAAAGCTTCTTAGTGTAAATGTATCTGTGTGTTGTAAAGAGGTTCATAACTGAGGTGTATAATTAAGTGAATATTTAAATTTAACTTGCATGCTTTTAAGTTAACTTCGTAAATTCAGCCGGCCAATGTTACTGCCAGCTTCCTGTTCATTCTCATGACGGTTACATTTGTACGTCCCTTGAGTAATCTGCCAATAATAACCCCAGCCATGCTTATTTTTAATATGACTGGATTGCTGTGCCTGACCTTTGTGCTGGACAGTTACAGTGGTCCTCAAACAAGTGCGAAGACCTCCAGAGAATGTCTGCCTGTTTCATCTCTGAGATATTCTTTTCCTTAACTACCCCCCTCCCCCACTTCCCTCCATTGGTTGTTATTTGCAGTCTAGGTGCATTTCACGTCTCATGTCCTGACATACTAATCATCTGAGGGCACAGCTCCCATTTTGAACTTTAATACACATCCATTTCAGCCAACCAGCTCTTTTTCCGAACATTAACGAGCGGTTCTGCATGCTGATTTATCCCTGCATCCTGTGTATCGATTTAATCAATAGAGATTTTTGAGAGTGGGATTCATCTATTAATAACTTCCTCGTTGAACAGAGGATCGAAAAATGAAAATTGCTGCGACTATTTGACTTCATTATCAGGGCTGCCAACTGTCACGCATCTGGAGTGACGCTCTTTCAGACTCACGTTTACGGTAAATCTATATAATTGCATTATAAAGCTAATATTAGCTACACCAAAAACGTTAGGGCAGTTTGCAAAACCTACAGACTATTAATCAGGTAATATAACTGTTAAATACATAAAAATGTATTTAATTTGTCTCGAACTGAAAATGCCACGCCAGCCATCTGACCAAAGTTGGCAACCCAGAACTATAGGCCTAGATCTTTGAGGAAGATGAAAGTAATCTGATCAATATATTTTAGGAGTGTCATATATTTATGCAAGTACATTGACCTAATAACTTGTCTAAATAGCTATTCGTGTGTTCTGCACCTGCAAAATGCCATCATTAAAAATGTTGGATTCTGTTTATATTAACTAAACAGCTGTAAATTGAATATCGTTTTCGTTATGACGACCTTGGTCTTCAACGCATTAAATTACATATTAAAGCCGCACGCACTTTTAAAATAAACACAGAAATTAAAATATTAACAGTCGCATAAACCCAAAAATCATATAGTACTTATTAATTTTGCTGTGTAATCTATGGAGTGATACGCTGGAACACGCATATTTTGGATTAATATAGAATAATACAACAATCGCATGGGAAAACATTTTCTTTTAATACTGTATTTTGTTTAATCTAGCGTTGATAAATTTCCGAGCGTTAGAATTTCGTCTCTCTGTTTATGCACGTTGGCGTACTGGCACGACCAGCGGCTCGTTTTCGGAGAGGGCTGCACTAAAAAGGAAGTCGGGGTGGTCGCAGAAAGCTAAGGCGTCAATAACGCTGCACTGTGACACACGGAGCCAGCCTTTATTTTCAATGGGGGGGGACGGCGCGCGGGGAGGGCGGGGGGTTTGGCGCGCGGGGAGGGGGAGCCGGGGGTTCCTAGAAACCGCCTCCGCCGCTGCCGCCGATCCGTTTGTGGATTCAAACGGTCGCCGCCTCCATGTTGGACGGAGCGCAGGGAAACAGTCTCCCTTTCGGTGAAAGGTCTATCGAAGACCCGGGATTAAGCAGCCCTCCGCCGTGGCTGAGACGTTAACTCGGCAAGCCGACTTATACAGACGGAGGTAGCAATTTTTTTTATTTTATTTTTTTTTTTAATAAAAAAAAACATTTTTTTCTCCTTACACTAAGCTATAACCCGATGCGGAATCGAGCCCTCGCTTTATATAAACGCGAAACTTCTTTATTTTCTTTTTGTCCTTTTAAATGTGTTTTTTGACGTTCGCGTGTGTATAAAGGAGCCCGGTGATTGGGGGCCGGGGCTGTTTCGTGGTCGGTCACCGTTAGCTAGCTGGACTTGTGAAGACGGCTAGCTAGTTACTGTAAAATCAAAGCAGCTACGCCAGTTTGGAAAAGGGGGGTAAACATTCAGTTTCCATGGACAACACGTCCATAATAACCCAGGTTTCCAACCCCAAGGAGGAGGAGATAATTTCTTCAACTCAAGAAAAAGGTAAGGTCGCTTTCTGCTGGAGCCCACCAGCTAGTCAGCATTACTAGGTAACGCTCGTCCGGTACTTCGCTAGTTGAGTTGCACTACCAGCTATTTGACTGGTTATGTCGCTGTCTAACTACTGGACGGTTTTGCACAGAGAAGCAAGGTGATTTCATTGAGTTCGGCAGAGAATGCAAAGAAAAAGAGAAAAATCAAAGACGGATCGGGAAACTTTGCTCGTCTGGTGGTGCCATTTCGCTAACTGATCGGTCCGCATGTTTACATGTAAAAGAATAATAAATAAACTCTTAAATGTGTGGCGCTTTACTGCCCACTCTCCGCGTTTTAATTTCCTGTCTTCCAGTTTGGATTACGCTCGCGCAGGGCTAGCCAGCTAGCCCGAGCTATCTAAACATACGGGGGAGTTAGCCGCGCAGCTAACCCCGACACTCGGCGCTCTGCTGGTAAATACGGGATTTGTTAGTAAATACTGGGTCTGTTAGTAAATATGGCCATTTCGTGGTCTAAATGTACTGTTATCCACAATGCAGAGGAGGTAGACGTCTTGTGCTTAGCCCCCTGTCTAGGACATGCCATTTTAAAAACACTGAAGGTATAAAGCGGCGGAGTCGTGCACAAAGCGACGGACGGCGTAACTGCTGTCAGCTTGGAACATTGGCCTGCTTGGGGGAATCAAGCACGTCTGCTTCGAACTACAGCCTGTCGCGTCTGCTCCTGCTCTCAGACGTTATAGAGCGCATCGAACTGGACGGCGAAGTGTGCATCGCTCAATGGCTATTCGGCAGTATGGTGCATCGCCATGCTGTCACCCCGCTTGGTTTTAGTTTCCAGAGAGCCCTCTCGGTTTGATGGCATTTCCTCTTCTAATGACACCCTGAGTTCGGGGAAAGTTATTAATCTGCGTGAGGCTTCGATGGAGCTGAGGTTTGAAAGAGGAGTTACACGGATGTAATTAAGGGACTGATTTCTAAAAGTAGTCTTCATCAAAATAAATAATTTGCCTTCCAAAATTGGCAGTGAACTTAATGTCTCCTACAGTTATGGTTTAGCTGTAGTAGATGTTACGTGACCGTATGTTTATTTATCAACACAATAAAGCTGTTGTGTATGGGTGGTAAACTTAAATTTAAATATGTTTCCTAGATAATGATTTTTTTTGATCATCTGAGAACACCCCAGTTAAGTCTCTCCCTGGGAGAAGTTGACTGCTTCTTCTTGCTACTGTATTGCAATACCCAGAGGAATAAACTAGGAGATATTCTGTGATCAATTTTCTTTTATTGGGGGTGTATCTCCCAGTGTCCATGTAACCTGAAGTCTTGCAATGGAGTCTCTCTGTTTAAGTTATTATTCAGTATTTACTCACATGTGATGTGTATGCTTTTGGTTTTGCTTGCTTCCTCTAAAACTGCTGTACTTTCAAATATGGACTCTTTTAAATCTAAATTTAAAACCGTCAATTCACAGTTCCTTCTGGCTGATGTAATTAGCTGTTTGTTTTAATGGGTAAAAATGGAAGTGAAATGTGTTTGTAAACTGTAAGATCTCTCAAAATAAAAGTAGTTTTAAATGCTCAGTTTACAGAAATAGTTGTTGTTAGGTCTTCACCAATATGATGGATGAATAATAAAACTGGTCAATATTAGGGTACCACAAAATTACTTGGCATCATTGGACACAAACTGGTAATATCTCTAAACATTTGTCATGAGAAAGTTCACTGCAGAAAATCCTGAAAACTTGTCCTTCCTCTTATAACTTTCCACGCCACCTGAAACTGTTTATTTTGATCCCAGAGTTGTTAGTGATTGACTGAGAATGGAAATATTGTATTATGTTGCCCCAAGCATTAGCACACAGTGATTTTTTTAACAGTTAATTTTTCAAGTCTTTTAAAGTAAAATGGACCGTTTAAAATGACTTTTGTTTAAGATTTAAACATTTTGAGAGTTTCTTTTAAGATTAAGTTGTAAAGCTGCTGAAGTGGCTTGTTAGGCATTTATACTATACAAATGTTTCATATGGCTTGTGTTTAACTGTTATGTGAAGCATAAAACTGCTATCTGGAAATAATTTGGTTTGGTAAAAGGTTTGCATACTTCCCACATTTAATCTCATGCAAATTTAATATCAGTGGGTCAGTACAGAAAGAACCTATTACTTAACTGTCCCAGATGTTTTTTCTGTTTGTGTGCATTTTAAAGTATTGTAGCTGTTCACCAAGGAAATATTTTCCCCCTCAGTTCTCACCAAGGTTTTACCTTGTGTATGAAAATTTTCAGGTGCAAGGTCACTGATGTTGATTTTATGCACTAAGCACCAAGTTATGAAAAAAACTTATGCATTGCGCCCCTGGACGTTCTGCTATCTATTGTAACTGAGACTTCTAAACTTTAATTTTCAGTTTTATCTGCACTCCAGTAGACTGGTGGCTTGTTTTTCTGTACATTTAGTTGTTTGACTCGAACAAGGAATGAAACTGCCCACAAGCTTAATTAAAACTTTATGACCTTCTATTGCTTTATACAAGAGACTAGAGTATGTCGTTTTTCCTCACTCTTAAGAAACGTGTCTGAAAGGGCTGATATATTCTAACACTTAGAGCTGCAAAGGAAAAATGTAAACGGGCACCCGCGAATGCAGCAGATGTGTTGGCTGGGTAGATAACTTGCGTTTGTCAAAATAACCTATATAAAATCTTTGTTTTATGTGATCTGGTATAAAATACAAGTCCGGCTTAGCCGCATAGTGCATGTGACAGGGACTCTTGTTTGTCTGATTTGACTATACAGACTTGGTCCTTATTTTGCACATTCACTGGTCACTGTTTGTGGATTGGAAAATGTATTTAAACATGAAAGAGTTCTGTGTACCTGCGTTGTCTTCTCCATGTTAACCACTTAATGTCGTGATACTCGTATGACCATGCTCATGGAGTGCTCCGTTCCATGGCATCCCCACTCTTGTGGGGTATCCCTTTTCCATTTCAGAAAGAGCTGTACAGGACAGAAATACCACTACTGCAGCTGCCCTGTCACTCCTCTGACTCAGCCGGGCATTGTGAAAATTATCTGGTGCATTGATTATGGCCATTTGTATGAGCAAGGACTGGTCAGAGCAGTGCCAAGGACAAATGTTGTGGTCATTTTTTACAGTGCTCTCTGTATTCATGCCTGTCCTTAAATCATCTGCTTATTTTCTCTAAGTAAAATGTTATTTTTGGCGAAGGGCAGAAGATAACATTTACCTACTTATCAGAGGTTTTGACTGTAATCCAGTTTTGCTCTAGTTGCTTGTGAACTTGAGGATTTATGCTTTTAGAACAGGGGTCTCCAACTATCCCGAGACACTTTCATGTTGAAGTTAAGGAACTTGGTCCCTGGTTACAAGTTCCTGGGCCATCTTGATTGGGGACTTCTGAAGTTCCTGGCCACTGTTGTGTGTTGCTTTCACACCACACAACATAACTGTGACCCTTATGCTAAATAAGCATTGGAGAGGCAAAAAACTTGTATGTTAAAATTTACGCACAATTTGAAGCTATTCAGCCATGTCAAAGCAGCGGAGGATGCACAAGTTGTTCTGTTAGTTGTTAGTTATTGGGGAGAGCGATCACAATCAAAAATGGGACACAGCCTTGAAGCAGAGAAGTAGAATCAGTTGTGTTAAATGAGAGGAAACCAAAATGGAGCGGGACTGAGGTTCTGCAGTGCTGGAGATTTGCAGGACTGAAGTCGGAGACCCCTGTTGTAAAATTTGCACACAGGTCATTAAGTTGTTTAAAAAGGAAGCTTAAACTGTTGATGTTCTCTCATTCTTTCATTTATCCCGTAGTTAATGTGGGCCAAATCCTAATTTTTGAAAGCATGAATGCCCAAGGAGCTTCCTGTGGTGGACATTAATGGATGCCAATGTGTTGTTTTTCTTACTAGACTTTGTTGTATATCCAGCCTTACACAGTATCCCATGGTGTACTGAAGTGGAGTTTGACTGCATTCTATGCAAGTCATTTTATAGGAACTGAAATAGTTTGTGTTATATTCATAAAAACTGTTATGATGAAATAAAGCCCACAAGAACAGATCTTTCCAGAAATAGCATTTAAGTAATTATTTAGAGGACTTCTCAGTTTGTGCATTGAAATCTTAGGAGCTGTTCTTTTTGGCACACACACCATTTTACGAGCATCACTTTTTAGTGTCTCTTTCTGTAATCCTTTGGAAAGAGAACAATCCCACATTTTTGTGAGTGTTAATAGCAGTCACGTTTCCATTAGATTTAAGTAGGCTTCATGATTGTTTGGGTCTGAAGTAAGGGTGGGTGATATGGCTGTAATATATCACAATGTTTTTGATTACAATCACAATTCACAGTATACATTAGAGATGGGCTGATCCACATTTTTTTTAGTTCCGATCCGATTCCGATATCGATACAGATTCCGATACGAGAGCACTTTTTACTTTTGTTATACTTTATATATACATTTTTTAAGCTAGTTAAGCTAGTAAGCTATTCCCACCTCTCAAAACTTTATTTTACAAACATTGCAAATCGCTGTGCTACTGGTTTCTGTCAAAAGCGTAAAATACTCCGATCACGTCACGTCTTATCTTGCGCTCCTTGTACTGCTAAGGGTATGCGTATGATGACGTCACAGCAGGCGGAAGTCACTGTACTCACACCCACTTCGTAGCAAAAAAGACTGAGGGGCAGTGTTAGCGTTTGATTTGAATGCCACAAAAAAAAAACACATGTATAATGGGGGAAAGCTGTCGAGCGATTGATTGTGCAAATAGATTTATCACGAAATAGGAGCTGTCTTTAGAGATTGCCAAAAACTAAATATGTAAGTATAGGACGTGGATCGATCACACATGGCTGATACCCGATCCGTCAAATAGGTCTGGATCGGCGCTGAATATCGGTTCGGTGCATCTTTAATATACATCACGTTTTTTTGTTTGCAAAACAACCCTGTTGCAATGTATATAGTAATGTTAATTAACCATAACCACTTAGCTAGCTATTCTATCCTTACAGCAAACACTGCTTGTTATATTAAACTTAATTAAGGTATGTAAATACAAAAGTTTTGAGTACAAAAAACATTTCAGCTTGTTGTTATAACAGTGTTTAAGTATTGCTGTATCGCGATTCTTGTGATGACTCTGAAACGTTACTTGTCATAACGCTCACCAGTTGTCCCAAATGTCTAGTTAAAGCAGGAAGTAAGTTGAAAAGTGACCTCATTCTGTATTACCAGCTGGCCCATCTCTTGTTGTAGGCTTGAGCATTGTTTTGCTGTGAGAAGTAAAACAGAGTAAATGTACATTGCTTCCTCCTGCATCACTTATGTTTTGAGAATCTCTCAGCAGTATCCTCCTTGTAGTGCCACCAGGAACCTTGCACATTCCACTTATCTCAGGGAAGATTGAATACTTCATATTTCCTTACTCTTTTCAGTCCCAAAATGAGAGTTACATCACATAATGCGAGTTTTAACAACATAAGAAATTGCAGGAGATGTAGATGGCTGTTAGTTAACCACGGTGATCTGGTGTGAAAATTTAATGATTACATCAACAAGAATAAGTCAAAGTGCAGTACTTCTGGCAATTTTTCTCAAGGTATTTAAAAATTCCTCCACTCATTAGTATTTCAATCTGTTTCATTCACTGCATGCCATGTATTTGTGTTAATCAACACAGAAGTATTTTCAGAGCTGTCACAGGCCAGTTGGACTCTGATTGCAGAAGTGACTTAACTTTTCAAAAAGGTTTTTTAAGGTGTCCCATACCCATCTGCTTGTGGGGGCGCCGATTAATGATGGATTACTTGTATAATACTTAGGGCCGGGGCGATATCATATCGATATTGTATCGCGCATGCGCAATAATCACCAGGGTTTCAGATGACAGCCGCAACATTTGCTCAGGCGCCAGCTTTTCGGTGTTATACAGACTTTTATTTACGCCCACGATTTGTTAAGCAGTTTAGTAGTATGGCTAAAATATTAATGAGGCTTTGTATGACGCCCAAAAGTCATTATTAGTATAAATACGGCATATCCTTGTGTTTCTAAAAAGCATGTCAGACTTTAAACTGCAAAAATTACCGCCACACCGTGAACATCTTTTTACCTTGTTTATTCACAAGATCTCCTCTTTTAAAAGACGTCGTGGCTGCTCTTCTACGCCGTGACTTCAGTGCCTATTGCACTGAGGTATACCAAACCATAGTATACCAAACCATAGTATACCAAACCATAGTATACTAAACCATAGTATACCAAAACAGAATTATGCGGTGTGCACCGCTAACCGAATTTAAGAAACATAAATTTTATACAGATTACTAACTTTTGGGTATCATAAAACACATCTCATTAATATTTAAGCCATACTACTAATCTACTTACAAAATTTTGGGCGTAAATAAATGTCTGTATAGCACTGAAAAGGTGGCGTTCGCCCAAATGCTTTGCCTGTCTTCTGAAGCCCTGGTGATCATTGCACATGCACGATATAATATCGATATGATATTGCCCAGCCCTAATAATACCTATTAATCATGATCGCTATACCATAACAGAGCTTATCACATGAAGGCTTTGTAGCATTGTGAACAATAAATCCCACAGTTTTATTCCTGAGTTTCAATTCTTAGGGCACCTATCTGTCATTTGTGATGTTCTCAGGTTAAGTGCAGCCTAAGCGAACATTCAGTTTTTTTTTTTTTTTGGCCAGGTATGATGAAGTTAATGAGCCCTGCAGGTGCCTTAAATAGACAGTGTCATATGGGGGGGGGGGGGGGTGGGGGTAAGGGTGTTTGCATAACTGGCCAGGTTGAACGCAGGTAGTGGAGGGTACCAGCTGAAAGCCAGTCCGGTGGTACTGCACGGCCGCCAGTGACCGTAAGCTTAATTTTTGGTTCATCGGTCCTCTGAGCTGCCCCCCTGCCAGTCAGGACCCGTGGCACGACTGACCCTCTGGATGGAACATCATGAAATGCACGCCTGAATGAACGGAGCAGTTCTGGCAGTCTAATAAGCTTACTGGTGACTCCCTCAGCGCCTCTCCAGTGCTTCGCTTTTTCTAGTGCAGATGGATCTCAGCAGTTACCGACAGCATTATCCCCAGGTAACAGGATGCTCAGAGGATGATGGGCACACAGATTCGTAGTTGATGCTGCTGTCTCATTATTTTAAAAAAATTCTTTTGTGTACTGAGGAAAAGAGTCTTCATCATGTCTGCTATAGTTTGGCTTTTTAGCTCATTTTAAGTGTTGGTCTTTTGACGTCATTTTTATATGTTGCTTATGGCTATGGCAGGCATCCATCTTTATGGAAGAGCTAACAGACTGCCTCGTAACCACCGGCATTGGATGACGCAGCAGTAGTGCAGGTTCCCTGAAACACAGATAAGTAGGGCAAACACCAGGTTCTGTAAGGATTACCATTGTACCCATGTGATTTTTGAGAATAAGTACGAAATACTGAATTTGACATCTTCTGTGAAGCTAAGTAATATTAATTTAGAAAGGACTTTTTTAATGTGCTGTACTTGGCAGGTTAATCAGAGACGATTTTCAACATGTGGGAAGCATAAACTGAGTTGTCAGGGGGAGCCAGCGGAAGAAAGGAAACTGCTGAGAGAGGAGGGGGGCAGAGTGGCAGCACCAGCGTGTGGAGCGAGCTCACAGGGTGCCTGTGTGAAGGATGTTCTGGTGACTTACAAGGCCATCACGTTAAAGCACCCCCCCCTACCCTGACTCTCCTTTGACAGTGTGTGAAAATACCACAACAGCTGGCGTTCAGATGACAGAGACTGCATGAATGCATGGCATGGTTTGTGTCGTTTCTTTCTTTAGCCTGGTTGACAAGACTGACCTACCCACCCCCCAACAGTGTTGTGTTCGGGGGGTCACATGGGGCAGGGGGGTTGGTGTCAAGGCTGCTCTAACTGAATGTACAATTAACCACTAAAAGAGTGGCCCTTTGCGCAGAGTTTATTAGGATTGTCTTGTTGTTCTTTCAGAAATTGCTCTGAGATTTTTCTGTTCCACCATACATATCGGTCAATTTCACTTAAAATAGGTACCAAAACACAAAATAAAGCTTGAAAAACATTTCATCAGGAGTTCCATAGCAAAATTCCACAAAGTGGCAGGAACCCATAATGGAAATAAAGTGAGTAACCACCCCTCATCAGGTTAGTTTGTTCCCCAATACCCGTATCTGAAAAACTGCTAAAGATAATGATAAATTTACCTGTCTGGCACCTAGTGATATCTGAAGTTTGTGGTGAGTGGCTCACTGGGCTAAGTCTCTGCCCATAATCAGAAGCTTGACGGTTTAAGTCCTGGTCTAAGCAGAAATCATGTGTCTGTGGGCCCTTGAGCAAGGCCCTTAACCCCCTGCACTAGGGTTGCTGCACGTTGACTGACCCTGTGCTGTCAACCCGAAGCTATGGAAAGCAAGACTGGGTAGCAGTGTTAATTTTGACAGCAAAATTTTATTTAGTTTTAGTCATAGTCTTTTGACTAAAATGTAATTTAGTTTCAGTCATAATTTAGTCATCTAAATAATTTTAGTTTGTCATTTTAGTTGACTAAATACAGTGAAGATTACAGTCGACTAAAACTACAGTTGATCGACTAAAATTGTGTAAAGTGTAATATTTAAGGTTGATGTCAGGAAGTCATTATGTTCACCAAGATGAAATGTAACCAATGTTTAGGGATGGTATATAAGTCTGGCTGTGCAGTACACAAAGACACTGATTTCACTCTTCTTTGAAACACAAACCTATGCTTATATACCCAGAAACTGAGTACTGTAAAATCAGTAGTGCCATTAGTGCAAAAATAAAATCACTTCAAAGTGCCACCAGGCCTGCTCTCCAGGGCTCTGAACCGGTTCAAGGAACAAAAACGAAAACAAATGACATTGAACAGGAACAAAAACAAAAACGAAAACA
>JAODKE010000088.1:14832921-14849611 GCA_026779605.1 Mormyrus hasselquistii
GGTGGGGTGTTCTGTCCACCCTCCGCACCTTGTGTCTTCTGGTATGTTTGTGGCTTACCCAGGATTGCACTGGAATGTCTCGCAGTAGCCTGCTTGTCCATGTGTAGAGGAGCACTGTAGAGTGAGACGAGGATTGTTTCACTGTCAGTTCAGTCAGACATTTAGGAGGCCTATGTCTGCATTGACTGATGGACATTGAGAGCTGTGCAGTATTCAGTGGACATTTGATTCACACATCCCGCCACCAGAGATATTGTGATGAACTGGAATGGGTGTCCTGCACTTGACTTCACAGGACCTGCTTACTGATAGTGTCTATCAGCTTGACCTCATGATAAAGGTCTATTGCGCCTTGTACACAAGAGTTTTCAAGGCACAGGAAATCTAAAGGGAGGTTGACATTGGGATGTCTGCCTAGCCTTGCATCGGTTCACAGTCAGAAGCACCTAGAATGTTTGCATTGTCCTCCTCAGGTTGGTCCTGGGTTGATTTGTGCAGTTTTAATTAGAGATGCACCGATACGATATCTGGATCGGTATCGGCGCCAATTCAGACCTATTTGATGGATCAGGTATCGGCCATGCGTGACCGATCCATGTCCTATACTTACTTATTTAATTTTTGGCAATCAATTGCATGACAGCTCTTTCCCATTTTATATGTGTTTTTTTTTTTTTGCGCCATTCAAATTGAATGCTGTCTTTTTTGCTACTCAGTCGGTGTGAATACAGTGACGTTTGCCAGCTGTGATGTCATGCACATACCCTTCGCAGTATGAGGATCGTAAGATAAGACGTGACGATCTGGGAGTATGCTCTGTTATGCTTTTAACAGAAACCAGTATCACAGCGATTTGCAATCTATGTAAAATAAAGTTTTTAGGTGGGAATACTGTTTAATGGCCAATCCCATTTAACAAAGCACACGCAACTGCGAAACAAAGCAATTGCTGATTTGGGAGTCACTAACTTAATTGGACCGTTTTGCAAACTCACTGCAGCTTGTGATACAAGCTGGCATCACAACAAAAGTGTAACTGCGCCAATGGAAGAAAAACTTAAAATTTTAAGCATTCACCACTTGTGTATACTTGCTTTGAAGATATTCATATTGAACTGCAAATGCTTTAAAAACGCTTAAAACAAGTGAGGTGGAAGAGTAGGTTATGTATGTTTGTAGTAGCCTATTATTTTTAACATTTTTCCATCTGTATTTACTAGCTTAAAATAATATATAAAGTATAACAACAGTAAAAAGAGCTCTTGTATCGGTATTAACAGTTGTGTATCGGAATCGGATCAAACTGAAAAAATGTCGATCGCCCATCTCTAGTTTTAATAGTCTAGTTCAGCCATAATGTTAAGTTTGTATAGTGCATTTACATTAGTATGTATCACTGCAATCAGCCAATCCATCATTGCCATGACGCCATGACAGCAAGCCTGTGGAGCCCTGTTGCTTGGTTGTACAGTGCATGCATGTGTTCAGCTCTGTTATCCATTCAACCTGTTTCTCAGACAACAGGAGAGTGATTCTTGAGACTCGATCTACAGGTTGCTGATTTGGCCCACATCTCTACTGCTGTGGGAAGGCAAAAGGGATTGTAGGGTCGCAGTGCAGCTGGCAGTGCTCTGCCAGGGGCCCCACATTGGGGATGGAATGGAGGGGGGGTGGGAGGGTGGCTCTTGGTGTGGGTGGAGGTGGAACGCGGCCTCTGTATAGGCTGCCTGGCTCCCTGCCACCCCTCCTGTCATTGCTCGCCGGGAGTGGGGAGCCAAGCCTGTGAAATGGAGGCGAGGGGGAGGAGCATGGGGGCCGTAGGCGGTGTGGTGGCTTGCTTTTCCACCCTGATCTGTTTCTACAGCCCCCTTGCTGATGACCTCAGCACTGCTACTCAGGCCTGTGGTGTGGGTCTTGGAGAAGAGGCGATTTAATTAGAGCCTGGCTCTGCGTAAGCCGTACAACCAACCATGATATCACTTTCTCTGCCCTGTGACCTGCTAGCATTGATGGGAGGTGCAGTGTGCTTTCTCATTGGATGTGAGTTGTGCTTTATTATCCACTCATTAGATGCCTGTGAAAGGGTCAGTCTGCTCCATTTGTGACTGGCTGTTGTTTGGCTGCAGGTGTCCTCGTTGCGGGCGCTCACTGCTGCTCCCACTCTATGTTCATATGACCCTGGGTGTGGGAATCTGTATAAAAAGTCTGTCCTGAGATTGCAGTAGGAATCTGAATCCAAATCACTTTTGTGGCCCTGACTTGACAAAAGGTCCCTTTAATTATCGTGAGGGGTTTGGCTTTGAATTTTAGCCAGTGTTGGAAGCCAAGGATTAAAATTTAAATGTGAAAATTATCATTTTCAGCATTTCACTATGGTGCTGCTGAGTTTGATTTGAACCCCATTGTTTTCCATAGAGCTGCAAAGTGGTATTTCAGCACAGAGACCTCTCTGGTGCTATAAACTGATACATTTACATAGTGTGTATGCACCTACTGTATGCTTCCAGTTTTATGCTCAGTTTGTTTGCAGTAGTTCAGCTTCCATGGTGTGCCAGTGTACGCAGCTGCGGTACCCACCCTGTAGCTGTGGGGAACGTCCTTTGGCGGTTCTGTGCATTCCAGTGTGGCCACTGCGCACGGAGCACATTACCGTGTCTGTACCACGCCTGTCTCCTGCCCTACCCTGTCTTGGCAGACCTTTGGGAAGGGCACCACCTGGGATGAACTTCCCCAGTGAGGAGTGGCCACATCTCATTGTTAGGTTGAGGGGTGCATGTGGGTTCACCTCAGCAGTTACACAAAAGCCGCCCCTCCCTTCCCCATTCTTTGCTTCAAATACCCGGATGGCATCATTCCTGCTGTCAAATACTAGCAATGAGCATAAGGTCACAAGCAGAACCTGCAGTTCTGAGGAATGCAAACGCTGCCCCTGAGCCCCGAGAGTGACCATGTTGTTAAACCGCTCTCCATACTGACATCGCTCAGACGAAGATGGAGCCTCACAGTGTGAAGGGTCACAGGGCTAAGGGGAGTTTCTTTTTCTAGTATTTGCACATTTTTAAAACTCGCACCTTGCTATGCTGAGCAGAAAGAGCTGTGTGTTGCATAATGTGACTGACTCACCCTGCTGGTCTGTATTCTCAGTGTTCTGCCATGGCTGTGCTATGTTGTTTGTCTGTGTGGTTAGAACAGCACTTTCAGATCTGATTCGTTTCTACTTTCAATGAAATGGAGGGCATGCACCTGGTTTTTAATTTCTTTTTTCTTTTAAATCACTGAGATTGCTCACGTGCTCCTGCTCCTCACAGCCACTCACAGGAGAGCACTTGGGCGTATCGTGATGAAGACGTGCTGTGTCACTGGCTTCCGCCGAGTGCCCCGGGGAACCCATCTAATAGTCCTTGACACTAAAGCTCTGCTCCTGCAAGGCTTTTCTCCCTTCTGCATTTTGGAAAAGCTCAGTGGATATTCTCACGTGAAGGAAGCCGCCTCCTTTAAGTGAATTACTTATGATCGATGTCAGATTTTTTTCCAGTAGGTCACTGGGAAATACGGCCATGCCGTGTCTGCCCGGAAAGAGGTGTGCTCTGTAATAGATTGTTGGTGTGGTGACGGAGGTGGTTCCTAAGGCTCCACATGCATTCTTGTCATCTTTAAAGTGCTGTTATGTAACAACATGCGCCTTTGTGTTCCATTGCTGGGGGGAGCGGTTGGGCTTCCTGTCGGCAGTTCATATGCAAATCGCATGGCTGACATTTGTTGACGATCCCCAACCTTAACCTTCCCGTACTTGTCTGTCAGTCCCTCCTCACCTGGTGTCTGGAGTGGAGTGGAGTGGATGTGCCCAGATGGAAGTTAAATGATACTGACGTGCGTCTTTGACCTGCAGCTTTCAGCCCGATTTTCTGCTCCGGCATATGTCAGGACATTTTGGTCTTGGATGAAATAGATTTGTGCAAGTGTTCTACAGCACAGAGTTCATTAGCCTAAGCTTCCTTCACTGGAATGGCCAGATATAAATTGCAGAGCTGGCAGTGTTACTACAATAACGTCATACTGGTATCGTACTTATTACTGATTAGTAGCAACAATAAAAATAAGGCCGGGGGGGGGGACGGCTAAATGTTAGCTTTGGTCCCGTACTTTTGCTCAGTGTATTAGAGTCATTTTTTTTTCCATAGTTGGATCTGAATTTGATATTTGGGACATGATGACATGCCCTGGATCACTGATGATTTTCAATTAAAGCCAATGACACAGTAACTGAACAACTCACCTGTTTTTGTCTTTAATGTGATGACAGGGTGTCGAGACTATGGATTGGCTGATAGACACCCACCTGATTATTATTATTTTCCTCTTGCAGTATCACAGTCCAGTAGTAGCTTAAAGAAACAAAGAAGTAGAAGCATCTTCAGCACATTTTTCTGCTGCTTCCGGAGCTACAATGTGGACCCTCCCTCCAACAACAATGGCAGCTCCCTACCACCACCTGTGGAAGAGAATGGGACGCTCCCCAAGGTGAGACTGCTCACTGCTTCCCTCTACAGGATGGAATGTGAGTGTGACCTGCTGACAACAACTGTGTGAAAAGGCTACAGATCCACTACTAAGATTTTCTTATTTCAGTGCAAGCTTTTCTGTCTCATTTTCCAAATCTTGCTTGCCTCCTGCCTTATCTTGTACCCACATCTGAAGCGATCCATTCTTTTCCCCTTTTACTGAGAAATAAAACTGACAGAAACACCTAGGCACTGAATTGTCAATCAGCAGCATGGGTTTCCCAGCACTCTGAACTTGCTGAACCCAGGGAGTGGCGAGCAGACAGGCCAAGTGGATGGGCAGGCTTCCCAAGGCACGGGGTCCAGCAGCTGCACACTCGCCCCGCTCGCGGGGCACTGTGAGCTCTTTAATGCCCATAAAGTGAGTCTTGTGCTTGTCCCAGATGATGGATGGCCCTGTCTGCGGACCTCACAGCCCTCGTACACTGGCTGCTTTGTGGTATGTGACAGCACCCCCACCCAACCTCTCTGCAGTGTGGAGTGTAACTCCCTGGAAGCTCCATCCTCTGGGATCCACGAGCGTCATGGTTCTCTAAGCCAAAAGCCATCAGGGAGAGTTTACTCCTGTGTGACAGGGTGGTGGTGCATGGAAAAGCCAAATGGGAGTAGCTGGAATCTAAAGAGCCATCCCCTCTGATGGGCTTACAGGGACTGCACTCGTTCCTCTAGGCTTTCTGCTGCTGACACATAATCCCACACTGCATGTCCATTCGCCTCAGTGGAGCAGAACAAAAAACTATTGGGTGTCTATTTAAAAATACTATGATCTCAGGGCGGGAAAATCAATGCCACTGTGGTGGTTGTGAAGTCTAAAATAGGAAAGGTAGGCATCCTGAGCAACACTTAACCGGCAAAATCTGATTTTTGATATGTAATACAGGCCATGATAGCAGCCTGATAGACAAGCGATCAGCTTGCTTTACTTTGGACAGGAAATGGGTGCCATGTGGTGGATTGTGGATGTTGTTGCATAGATTTTCAGTTCCGTCGGTTCGCTCTTAAGTCTGGTGACATATCAGATAACGTTCCATTTCAGTGACTTGGGCTAAACAGCCCTCCCGGGTGAAATGCCAAAACGACGTGACCATGCAGCCAAAGGTAATGTCCTCGGAGGTATAACCATCATCCCTCGGATTTCCCGGCTGCAGTCGCTCGTTGCCACGCCAGCTGGCTGAGGCTCGTTGCTCCTTTTAGGATCCCATGAAAGCTGTGCCAGGGGCGAACTTCCCCAGCCTGTCAGGCCTTACATGGTGAGGGGAGAGTCGAGCCCCGGGCAGAGCTCTGGCTCTGTGGGTCGCGAGCTGGCCCCCCCGCCCTGTCCCGCTCTGCGCTCCCTGGGCTCAGTGTTGGGCTACTCACATCAGTCATCACACACTGGTGCCCACAGGCCCATCACGTGTGGTGTGTACCCTCCCGCCATCTGCTACTGACCCTGTGCTCTCTTAGTCTCTGTGGGTGTCATTTTATACCTGCTCTCTTCAATCTCTGAGGCTTGCTGTGAAGGCTGCGTGTGTGAAAATGATGTTGGTGTGGGGGATGGTGGATCAAGCAGTAAGATTAAAGTAAGATGATATAAACTAAGAGCAATGGCATTCCTCAAGACAGCACTTAGACAGATGTTGCTGCTCAGTGTTAAGCCAGTCAGGTTTCTTAGTGTAAAGAGTGCTGTTATCTAAGCTTTCTGTGTCTCATGCCAGTGTCCATGCCCTGACTGTTCACAATTTCCATGTTTGTTTTCACTCCCCAGTGTGATTCGGTCCAGGTCATTCCCATCCCCACTGTATGTATTATTTTTATTTTCCTTTTGCATGCTTCTCTGCTTTCACAAAGAATTAGATGTAGCTGCATGTCTGATTTGAAATCAGTGGGGCTGCTTTGCACGAGAAGGTGCTGCTGTATTCCGGTCTTGCCTTTTAAACCTATGTCCCAAGCAGACCTGCTCCTGTACCTGACCACTGAAATTAGAGAGATGAAAATTTTTGTTTAAATGCTGATGGGTAATAAGGCTGAGGTGAACGTGATGGCTGTGCTCATAACATGAATTTGGGATGTCCACACCCTTCCCCTGCTCCTATATTTGCCTGTCACTTGCGCCGTTTGTTCGTTTGAGCATGTGGACAACAACATATATTAATGTAAAAAGGTCCCGTTTCTGAGAACTAATTCCCTGTCTGCATTAGCCCAGTCTGTATGATTGGGATTGGTTGCCTTTTTTCCCCCCTGTAAAATCCCAAATTCCTTGTCCTTAGTCTGCGTGTCGTTTCTAATTGTAATAATAATGCATGATTACAGGCATTGATCTAGGTATCATTATCTACCTGTAAGTGCTTCTGAAGCCATCCACTCTGATAGAATAGTTCAGGATATGCTCCTTTCGGGGACTGTTACAGAAAACTCCCCAATCTAACCATTCTAAACTTGCATGTCCTGCCAGCTGTTCCCGCAGGGAAGAGTACTTTGCTGCTTATGTTATGAACCAGTACCTTTTGGTGTCAGCTTTGATGGTAGCATGTAACCTGTTTGTTTTCTGCCTGCAATCATAGATGCCATGGTTTTAATTCATTGTTGGGTTGTGCTAGTATTATTATTTACTATAAGCTCTGCAAAAATGCATTTTAATACGTACAAGCAGATTATTTTTTTGTTCAATGGAAACCAGCAGTCTGGTATGCAGAAGTCAGTCCTTGAATATAAATACCTCTTGGTTATATTTCTATTGATGTAGTATTCAAAAATGTTTTGGAATAGCAATTTTGCAAAAATAAGCAAACATTTATAGCTTTTTTTGAGTTAAGAAGCTACTGTGTATCACTGGTCATACAGCTTTGAAAGGCACCGTTTACTGGAAAAAAAAGATTGGACTGATTTTGGCACAGTCCTGCTCTGTGTGTTGAGTGAATAACGATATGGAAATGGTCTGAATATGATTGTAGGGCTGCAACAACCAATCGATTAAAACTGATTATTAAAATAGTTGCCAACTAATTTAATAATCGATTAGTTGGGTCTACGTTATTATACACATAAGTACAGTGGCTACCTCCTAATTTGGGAGCAGTAAGCTAACCAAAGCTGTGGTGGCAGTAAAGCACCATTAATAAGCTGGATGCCGACCGTCATGAAAGAAAAAGGTGACGAGAACCAATGGCGTGCCTTGAGTAGCTTATGTGATGAATTCTGAAAGAATTGAAAAAAATGTTTAAAAAAAGGTGGAAGCAGACACAACAGAGTCTTGTTTTAATCCTGCTAGAATTTGACGATAATTAGCTGAAATTAGATTGAAGAGACAATGATGTATTATGTGACGTGGCGTTTTCGCATTTTATGTAATTATTCAGATTACTTAATGCAAATCCTTCATTCAGTGGTGCAGTGGAGGGTAAATGCACATAAATGCCATTTGCGCACCTTTTACTGCTGTGCATATAGTTTACCCACCTTAAATGTCTTGTTACCACTAAAGTCTATGGCGTTTCACGAGAGTGCAAGCCGGCGCGTTTTTAGCGTAAAATGCGGAAAAGGCTTTTTCTCCGCAATAAATGTTTACTTTGTTTGTCCGTAATAAATGCAGACAAACTCGCTTGCGTGCTCTCTCGCCCTGTCACATATATATATCAACATTAAATAACATTATATAATTATTTAATAATATTCTTAGCGGCAGCGGTAGTCTGTGCTTTTACATTAAAAAGCTGGAGTACTGAATACATTATCTGAAGCACCACGCTGGTTGCACCTCATAAAACAAGATTTTGTGTATTTCATTGCATTGATTCAGCTGCTGCAAAATTACAATTTTTTTATACTCAATGTAGCATACATTTGTTTTTTATGTGAGTTGCTGGAAACAACCTTAGTACAAAGACAGACTGGGTTATTAAAAATGGCTGGAAATCGAATTGGTTTTCGACCCCCCCCCCCCCCCCCCCCCCGCCCCCCCCCCCGCTCCCCGATTTAATCAGAAAATTAATCGATTATCAAAATAATCATTAGTTGCAGCCCTATATGATTGCTCATTGCTCAGGGTGCTGCTTTACGAAGGTTTGACTGGTGTGTTAAATAACCTACTTTGAAGTACTGCATGTCCACCAGTAGTTAGTTTAAAGCAAGGCTGTGATAAGCATTTACTTGTAGGATGTACTGTGCAGAAAACTGATGTAAAAGGGAACAGTTCATGAACTCTGTTTACAAATGTGTGATTTTATAGGAAGCAAGAGCTTTGCTCAGCAGGTGGAAAAATGTGTCCATTGGCGCTAGGAGCTCTGAAATATTACATTTTGAGGTAATTAAAAAAATGCATGATGGATTTAGAGTATAATGTGCCATACTCAAAGAAATATATAATTGGATTAATATGCTAAAATTAAAAATCACAACAAATCTGCATTATTGGCCCTTTTGTTAAATATTACAGTACAGTTTTTGAGATGAGTTTGGTGACTATTATTTAAAGTCATTTTCTCCTCTGTGTTTGCTGGGGAAACACATTCACAGAAATGTCCTGTGTACCTTTTCTGTTGAGCTTTATCAGTGAAACCATTGAGCATCTAAGACTGAGCCTGAAGGCTTCAGCTCTGCCGTAGAGCAAGAAGCTTCATAAACTTACAGTAGCCACTTTGAAATGGGAATATTTGATGTTTTCCCTTTGTTTCACTTGTCTAATAGGCCTATGCTGTGCTTTGGGTTTCTGAATGTATAGACTAATTATTACTTTTCATTTAGCCAATACTTCTAAATCGCTAGTGTTTGTGAATAGGACCTATTTTTGTATTATTTATTGCTTTGCTTATTTGATGATATTTGGTTGCTTCCCTGTGATTTTTTTTTTTCTTGTCTAAACTGACTTATCCCCCTCCAGGAAACTCCTCCGATTGCACTTCTGTTCTGGTTCAGCATTGTTCTTACTTTGTACAATAGCTGAAAACTTCCCTTATTTTTTCCCTCATTGTATTTCAGAATCCCAGAGGCTTATCTATTCATTAAATATGCACTCATGTTAATTCATTGGTCTGTCTGAAGGAGTAAGACTTCACATTGCAAACGCATTTGTTTTTATCTGGATTACCTTTCTCATTTTTTTTTAAATATAAATGTAAACACTTCAGGTATTTAATAATTACATGTACATATCGATAATGTAACTAGGCTGATATTTCACAAGGGCTTAGTTTTTAAACGGTTTTGCTTCACAGGTAGTTTTGACAGCACTGGGGACTTAATCTCTTGATTTTTGTCTCCCCAGATCATATATTGACTACCCTTGTTTTCTCAGCTCTTTCCTTTCTCAAAGGAAATGTTAGATGTAAAAACAAATTGTTACTGAAGCGTGTTTTTGCACGCTCTTGCATCAGTCTTGCCTGAAAGCAGAGTGCCAAGGGCTCCGCTTCAGTCTTCTGAGTGTGAAAGATGCGTGCTTGCATTTGCTTATGCACATTAGAGTATATTGACTGAATAGGTGTCTTTGGAGGCAAACGTTAATCTTTCTCCGGGTTTACACCAGGCTATGCATCTGTCCTTCATCTCCTTCCTCAAAGCCCTATAACCACGGATTACAAGTTGCAAGTTCCCTGTCCTGAGGGATAACAGCATCTGGTTATGTAATATGCGATGTTCGGCATACCTGTATTAGCATGCACATTCATTACGTCCATCTAGTACTCCAAATTAGTCTTCAATGATGAAGATACAGCAACCTTCTCTGAAGGAAAGCTCAAAAATTAAACTCTGAGCCGCTGGGGTAGTTTCAGCTCTAAAATAGCCCAAGTATCATTTGTGGTAATATCTTTTGGGGTTGAAATCTTCAGATCACCTTTTGTTTGGATGAAATTGAGTGCTGTGCTCTGGTTCACTTGGTCCAGTGATTCATGTCCTTTCTATACATGATAAATTTCAGCCCTTGGAAAGCTTCCTGAATCATTTAGTGCCGTGATCAGTCACCTCTCTCTTACCCTTTTATCTTGGTGCACATCCTCTCTCTGTCTTGTTCTCCCTCTTTCTCCTCTCGCCCCCCACCACTATCTGGTGGCGGTTCTTGGAGCTCATGATGTTTGTGGTTCCTACCCCTCCAGCCCCCAGCCAAATACCTCCTACCTGAGATGAACATATCGGACTACGGCAAGAAGTGTGTGGTGATCGACTTGGATGAAACCTTGGTGCACAGCTCGTTCAAGGTAATGATGGCGTGTCAATTTATGTTGGTTCAGTGCCATATGAGTGCCCCCTTTCTAGATGTCAGATGGTTTGGACTTTTTGTTTAGTGTGAGATTTCTCAGAAGTGACCTTTTCTTTAAAAACTCCTCCTCCGTCATACGGTCCATCTGACCATTGATGCTGACAAGTGTGGGCCCACGGCTAGCAATTCACGCTTCGGGCCAGCAGACGCTGCCTCCTAGCCTGAAATTTTCTGAACATATGTGGAAAAAGAGAAAAGCAGTACAGCACCAGATGTGCAGGAGCATCTAGCTGTGCCTTTTCCAGTTTGGCTTGATGAAATTTCTCAGGTTGCCTGTCTCTCTAGTTCTGCAGTTTAGAAATGTTCACGAATGGTGGCAGTAAATGTCTCCCTGCCATCCTGTTGTCTGTGAAAATGGGATACAGAGCGGGAAAGTGGGAGGGAAGAAGAGGGGTGGAGGGAGCTGTCTGGGTCGGAATGGGGCCCACATAGGGGGAGAGGACAGCAATACACACTTGAGTACACAAATACACACACACATGCGCGCGCACACGCACACTCGAGCAAACACAGGGGTGTGTCCATCTGCAGATTCAAGTCCTCACGCAGACCAGCATTCAGCGGTGAGACATTTTACTTCAAGGGGCTGAACTCAGTAGCAGAGGTTTGCTTTATCACTTTTTACATTCATGTTATAAAATTCTTATGTTTAATTAAGACCTGCTCACTTCTCTGTGCAATTTTGTTAAACAATCAGCAGCAGACTTAGAAATGGATTTGATATGCCTGGGTTTTCTGAAAGTGACCGATGACTTGAGTGAGAGATGGGAACAGCGGTCTTGCAGTGAAGCCGGTGAGCGCTCATCCATTCTATTTAGGCGAAGGTCAATATGAGTTATGGGATTTTTTTTTTATTTTAATGCCATTTGCAGTTTGTGAACCAGATCTGCTGTTAGTACTCAGGCTTTATATCTCTGGACACTTTGATGTTAGCCTGGCAGGCTGAAAGATGAACTGGGGTTGTGTTTCTTTATAAGGAGGGGAAGTTAGGTTTGGAGGCATGCGACCTACCGATGTGTGAGCTGAGGGAATGCTTATTGCAGTGTAAGGGTGTGAAGGATGCACAACTTCTTTTTATTTTTGCCATGATGGACTGTTTTCCAAGTGGAGTCCTCTAATTAGACATTTAGGCATTCGCCCCTCCCTCCTTAATGCAAGCGTTGCACAGAAGGTCCGTATTCTATCATCAAGAATCTAAATGTGTATGAACTAAGAACACGGTCACAGGCCTTAAGTCTGTTGAAAACAGCTTGTTTTCATGATGGGTAGAGTGCTGGTCTGAAAGGGAGGGCTGCATTCCAATACTCTGACCAAGTGCTGAAGCCTGCTAAGAAAAAGAGCACCAGCGCCCCCTGTCGCTGAGTCTTCATACTGCTTCCAGTCCCAAAGTTTTTTTTATTTATTTATTTATTTTTTTTAACATAACGTCTGGTACAAATTCTTTCAAATGTAAGCATTTTATCTGAAGGTAATATGTCAAGAACAGAAAGAAGGAGATCAAAACCAGATGTTTTTCTGCAGCTTTCCCCGTTTCTGTATGCTGTTTAACTCTGTCGAAATCTGATGAGTGAAGTCTTGTTTCTAGTTACTATTTAACCTAAGCTCAGTCTTGACAATGAATGAGGTGACTTTCAGTTTTTTTTAAAAGAATGATTTGCAGTCCACGAGCATTTTGTATTAGTGACATTTTAGTGAAATAGATGGCTGTCAGTAGGTTATGAAGCCAACAAATTTGTCTGGAGTCTTGGGGGGGAAATGTGGACAGCTGCAAGTTTACTCCCCATCACAGTAATGGATGCATCTTCTTTTCTTTTTGCAGCCGATAAGCAATGCAGATTTCATCGTACCAGTGGAGATAGATGGTACAGTTCATCAGGTACTGTGCCAAAACACCACTAACTGCTTTATTTCACTCTTCCAGTGATTTGCCCTGGTGTTTAATTTTACCTCCACTTCTAACAAATGTATTTTTAGTGACGCATTTCACATTTCTCTCGCTTAAACTGAAGGCCCTCTTTAAAATTTGCCTGTGAAAAATGCTGCATGCCTTTGAAATGGGATGCTGTTGCCGGAGTGAGTGGAGGAGCAGGGTTGCTCAGACATTGCCTGCATACCGAATGTGCGGACGGCGTCGTGGCCTTCCTCCTGAAGACAGGCTCAGGCCTCTCCACGCTTCCGCAGAGTGATGACTGCGACCTGGTTCAAGTAATCCAGGATAGGCTGTGTGCACCCAGGTTGGCCTATTCATGATTACTTGCACTAGGAGCTAGCCCCATAACCACCAAAGGATACTGGAAGAGCCATGAGGAACGCCGATTGAGTCCCCTGCATCCCTGGCTTTAAACACTTCTTCCAAAAGAACCTGTGGGCTTTGCTTGTGTCAGGACCCTATCAGACAGTTGGTCGCCCTGGTGTGCTCACCCAGCCTGGCCCCCTCACCTCCTCATGGATGTGATTTCTGACTCATTTGACACCTGTCCTTTTATTTTTGCAGGTCTATGTACTGAAAAGGCCACATGTGGATGAGTTCCTACAGAAGATGGGGGAGCTGTTTGAATGCGTCCTTTTTACAGCTAGCCTAGCCAAGGTTTGTTCGTGCTAATGCATTCTTACAAGACGAGCATCAGAATGGCCATTCTGGTTGCTTGGAAATGTGTGTGAACCATCTGCCTCCGTTTGATTGCCATCTTCGTGTCCCTCTTCCTGTCTCTGTACTCCGCCGTGCTCGGTCTCCAAAAGCCAGGGTGAGTTTCTCTAGGGACTGCTCTCCCAGCCAGTCAAGCGGGTCATAGACGGCAGAGTGTTTAGGTGTGCTTAGTATGAGTAACAGCTTAATGCTGCAGTAGATCAGTGTGTAGAGTTATGGTTTTAGTCTGGTAGGTGTGTGTGTGTGTGTGTGTGTGTGTGTGTCCTTCTGTCCGTCGTCCCCTTTTCTGAAAGGGGTCAGTATCAGCAAAGTACAACGTCATTGTCCTGGATGTTACTCCAAAAGTCTTCCATGTGTAAAATGTATTGAACAGAGAGTTTGTGTTATTAAGGTTAGCCTGGTGCAAACCTCAAGAGAAATAAGCTTGCTGGCTGAGTACAAACAGACAGACAGGCCCTAAACAGATGATAGTCTGAGCCAACTTTTAATCACTAAGAACCGAAGGACTTCGATTGAATAGCAAGGCGAAGGCCTGAAAACTTGGAGGCCTGCCCTGTAAATGCCTGCTGGTCTTGCGCTTCAGAGTTCCAGTAACTATTACCTCCAAGGTCTGGGGTGGACTGTCCGCCAGTCTATCTGAGGGATGAGGCACAGGAGGAGCTGAAAAAATACCTTCTTTTCTTTGGCCTTTGCTGCTGTCTCCGAAACATAACTTAGGTGGAGTTCAGGTAAGACCACTGTTGTGACATGACCTGCTGCAGCTCACAGCAGTAGATTAGATGACCCTCCCCCCCCAGCCCAGCTCAGTTTGCAGGTCTACACTCATCACAGTTATTTTCGTGATGTACTCCTGGTTTGTTCATGTGCATTGCAGAAACTTCCAATGAACCTCAGCAGGCTCGCTAGGTCATTACGGAACAAGGAATTTGCCTAAGGTTGAATCCAAATGAACCCTGTGTTGCTGATGAACGTGGTAGTCAGTTTGTAGTGAAGCACCTGCTTTCATTCTGCATTCTGTTGTCTGCTGTGGGATGGAGGAGCCGTCAGTGCAGTGATGTCAGAGCTGAGGCTCATTCGGGCTCCTGTACGGGCATGCTCAGGGAGCCTTCGAACTGTGCTCATGGGTAGGATTCCTCTGACGGGCAGCTTCTTTGCAGTATGCAGACCCTGTGGCGGACCTCCTGGATCAGTGGGGGGTGTTTCGAGCCCGGCTGTTCCGAGAGTCCTGCGTGTTCCACCGAGGGAATTACGTCAAAGACCTGAGCCGATTAGGGAGGGAGCTCAGTAACGTGATCATAGTGGACAACTCGCCCGCGTCCTACATCTTCCACCCGGAAAATGCCGTAAGTTTCTCAACCTGCACTGCTATGAAAAAAATTCATTATGCCACCAATGTACTATTTCCTGAGTCAGCAAGGTTCCCGCTGTCATCTGTACAGCACTCTAACATGAAACAAATTTCTCTAAAGACATTTCTGAAGATAGCTCAAATATTTTTGGGAAATGTACTGTTCATGAAAGATGTGGACATTGCTACTAGTGCCGCAGTTTCCGTGGTAATGAAAAGTTTTCCATGGACTTTTGGTGCTCTGTACACGTGTTTGCTACTGCTGCTGATCCATGGAAGTTTCTGCTAGTCAGTCTTTCTAAGGGAAAAGGGAGGGTGGGACTCACCACTTGCTGGCTTTTTGTGAATAATTCACGGGGTGACTCACCACTTGGTCTTCCTGCTGAGAGGGTGGTGCAGGGCCATTTTTGGTTGTGGTCTGGGTGTAGCGAATCTGAGGCTCCTTTCTCTCCCCTGTGTCTGGCAGGTCCCGGTACAATCGTGGTTTGACGACATGACGGACACAGAATTGCTGGACCTGCTCCCGTTCTTCGAGGGCCTTAGCAGAGAGGAGGACGTTTACAGCGTGCTCCAGAACCTGAGGGGCAGGTAGCCCGGTCTCCAGGGACCTCACCCATTCTTGCCCCCATCCCCCCCCCAGCATGGCTCAGGTCCTGTCCTGCAGCTGCCTGAAGTGGGCGCCGCAGAATCTCACCACGGAGAACCCCCTCCCGCCCCCCCAACTCTCCTGTTCTGACGGCACCCTGAGTGGACAGAATGTTTGCAGTGCGCTCAATATTTAGGGATCCGGACTCTGGAACCTTCCATTGGGCAGAACCAACATATACACCCACAGACATGCATTACATATATATTTCTAAGGAGGGAAATCAGAAAAACGTTCTGAAAAGGACTAACTTTTTTAACCAAGAGACAGTTTTACTATCCTGTTTAAGTTCTTTATATGTACCAAAAACAAGCTTTTTAAGGAACGTGTTAAAAAGCTATGCGGTTTTTGGCCACTCCATCGTTGCTATGCAGGCTGTCTTCTCTTGATCTCCAGTAGTTTAAACAACTGTGATTTTTCTTTTCTTACTGAATGAAGTGCCTTTTTTGAATGTTGTTTTTACGGGGAAAACATACATTTTGTACACGGCATATTTCCAGAGAACTTAAATCTTTTAATGAATATATGCTTTAAAAATGAAAGTGGATATGAATCTTTATATTAAGCACTGTTATTTATGCTAAAGATTTTTTAATACCATTCGACGCTGGGTACATGTCTCCATGATATTCTGATCGGTGTTTCTTTCAGTTGCCTGTAACTTTTTGTTTTGCCATTCATGTAGAGGTGTTTTTTTTTTTTTTTTTTTGTTCCTTTCTTTCTGATACATAGAAATGTGCTCGTGTCACCGTAGCTTTCACTGAGCAGGGTGGTGCATTTGCATTTGTGATGCTGTTAGTTTTAGTCTAGGTCGTAGCTCCAACAGGGGCGGCCCCTCGTGTAATAGGGCTGGGGGGCAGTTTTAATGCCCGCGGGTAACTAAGTGCCAATGGTTGTTCCTGAATGATGCCAAACACTTTAACTCTGTGTTTTCGTGCCAGATGTGTGTGAAGTGTTCAATCCAGCCCCCACCAGCCCCTCCCGCCCCTGCCCCCATTTACCCTGATATTAAAGTTGGGAATTCTGTGGAGTACAGCACAGCTGGCCGTTTGCCGTGTTCGTTCTTAAACACTCCGTGTTGCTGTAAAAGCGTCATCTCCGTCATCATGTGTGCTGCCCCGGGGCCATACGCTGGTCAGCCTGACAGTCTCTCCGCCCCCCCCCCCCCCCCCCCCCCCCCGACCACCCGGTGCGCGGCCGGCCCTCCCCCGGACCCCCCGCCGCCGGTTTCTCTGCTGGCCCCTACCGGTGTCTC
>JAODKE010000088.1:14866579-14886824 GCA_026779605.1 Mormyrus hasselquistii
GTGAGAAATGTCATGTGTAGCCTTTAAGTTGCTACACTAGGCTAACTGATAAAATCGTCAGGTGTGCGTGTGCAAGAACGTGTGATTGAAAGTTTCATATTCACCGTTAATATTAAAATTTACTTTCGGAAAATCGTCTGTCATGTTGTTTTTGTTAGTCATGTGTGCTGTATAGGTACTGTATGCTAATTTCCATTACAGTTAACTATGTGAAGTGATATGGAACTGTAATGCGGTCAAGAGAGCTGCCTGGAACTACGTTCGCCGTGCGTTTATCTGAAAATAATTCCACATTTCAGAACGTTCGTCAGCCAATCAGATTCAAGCATTCGACGGCCCCGTAGTATAAGGATAAATAAACAATGAATCATGGTCAGTTGAAGTGCCTGAAAGAAGGTGGAAATCAGTTTTAAGGCCAGGTACCTATCTGGCAGCCAGCAGTCCACAGAGGGACGGGGTTATAGTTGGAGGAGTCAGTCCTTGAGCCTGCTGGATAGACTCTGCTGAGCTTGTTCAAATTGTGGTAAATGAATTCATTTGCTGGAATGATATGGAGAAACATCTCAATCAAACAATTAGGAGACCTAGGAACATGTGCTGTGCGTCAGTGATACCATCAAGTTCCGCTGGAACGCCTTGGTGTTGCCAAGCGTCCCATTGGATGCACTACCTGAATCTCCAGCCAGCTTCTCAGCTTTGCTCTCCTTGAATGAGCACATCTCATAAAAAGCCTGGTTGTCTCTCGCATGGTCGAACCCGTGGAAATGCACGCTCTTGCAGTAGATGACAAGATCTGAGAGTTCCTTTGCCAGCTTCAGCTTAGATTCCTGCAAATTGAATGGACATGGCATGTTGGGTGTTTTGGAACCCTGACCCTACCCTTCGATCCTTCCTGTTCAGACCTTGAGGCATCAGCTTACCTTCTCTTTCTTCTCTTCGTCTGTCAGTATGTCTGCAGCTTCATCATCCTCAGACACGGTCTCCTCGCCCGCTGCATTACCAGTGAAAGCATCCTCCAGGCTGTTCAGCTTCTTCCCCTTTATCAGGAAGCGGCCCTTCAGCTCCTGGTGGGTCACATAGTTGCACACACAGCAATTTTTAAAGGGGAGGGTTGTTATCTCTCAGCAACCTGTATGCTAAGATGGAGCCAATTCAGTTTATTTTAACAGGCCCTCATTTCATATCCTACTAATACCTGAATATGTATCTGTCAGCTGCAACATGAATGAAAATATATCCAGGATGTTGGGCTTCTGAATGTTTAGTCCATTCACACCGTGTCTTGTAAAATGTCTCTGAAGACACAAGCTTTTCATGATATGATGCCTGTTACAGGCATTAACGCCATGCGAATCTGACAGAATGCCACAGTTGTTGTTTAACAGGGCCGGAAGCCCTCAGATCACATACAATCCCCCCCTTCTCCACCCGTGGCTTTAGCAGAGATTAAAAAAAAAAAACTTATCTGCCAGGCCAGGTCACCTCCAACCATTTAACCTGTGTGTGTCATGTCTGACAAATTGGAAAAATACGCCGTATAGTCTGCTCATGAAGACCCAGGCCGTGTTAGATAATAAATAGCCCTCACAGGAAACAAGTAAAGTCCTGAGCTCCGCAAAGTGAATGCGAGGTATGTAAACAGGGTCCAAGCAAAGTGGGCGTAAGTCTATTGCGTAGGGCACAGATAAACAAAATTACACTCAGCCGTCAGCCAGCTGGAGGTGGGTAGACTATTATGCAATGTATAATTACAAATTCCTTGCAGTCAAAACATGATCATAGTTATTATGAGTTATATTTGGATAAACAGTCAAAAGTAGCTCCCTACGCATCTTTGATGTGACACTGCACACCTTACTATTCTCTCCCAGCTGACAACATTCTGCCCTAGTTGGTCCATTTCCTTCAAGGTGTGCAAGCTTCCTGGCACTGATGTCATTCCAGAAACTTCTCCCTGATGTCAGTAGATACCATGCTGCCAGAATGTGATGCTGCGATATCTCTGGGATTATATCATATATGTCAGAAATCATGTCTGGACACAACGTGCATTTCAACCTGAGGTGGAATTCAGGAAAGCCACGCATTCGCCACTCACACAGCAGAGACGGAACAAATTTTAGCACTAAGTGGCCGAAATGAAAACAAGCTGTATGAATTCCACAAATTCCTTCTGGGTGATTCCTGAAAAGCCCCTCATATGCAAACAGTGTGGGTACCCTGTCCTAAACTCGCCGCCCTCTCTGTCCACCCTCTAGGTTGCTTTCAGTAAATACCACAAATAGACGCCTGGTGTAAAATTTCCACCGTGCACCTGGGCGGAGGCTCAGCCGCATGCGCGGCGCCTTCCAGTGAGGCTAACAGAGCCCACTTTGTGGTGATGGTCCAAAGGGATGTTTGGCCTGAGACATTAACCTGCAAAGTGGGGTGAAGGAAATTCTGCCTGGTATTATTCAGTGAAATAGGCATATTCATCGTCTGCTCATTGTTTCTTGTTTAAACCTATATCTCTCTAGTTACACCCCCACCCTCCCCCATCAAAAAAAAATATATAATTAAGCGTTCCCCACCTCTGTCATCGGTTTATCAGGGAAGGTGCCCTAAAGGTGGGTCTGGATAGCTGATAGCAATGTTAGGGAATGGTATGAAGCGCAAGTGGCAGGTTACACCAGTACACCTAAAGGTGGCAGTATTTAACGGGAGCCAAAAATCAAGAATCTATACATTCCCAGGGTGATTGTCTTTTCGCCTACCCCATCTTAATTCTCAAATGCACCCTGTAGGGCCTTGCTCAAGGGCCCAATGGCAGCATCAGTCTGCAGGTCCTGTGATTTGAACCGGTGACCTTCCAATCTCAGGCATGGAGTCTCATCCCGCTAAACTACACACCACCTCCAATGCTTCCTGTTTTTGACAGTATTCACTGCGTTAATTTATCTTTGGTATAATATACTGTTATACTGATAAGTGCAAGGTGGTAAATCCTATTCAAAGCCATTTGTTAAGAATGTAATGGGTAAAAAATTATGTGAATCAAGACTTTTTATGACTTAAAGGCGAGGCTCGTCTTCATGGTTTCAGTCACTAAACGTGCTTGAAAACTTCTCACCTCTAGTGCTGGGAAGGTGGTGGGAACCTGGTCTCCCAGAGGCTTGGTGAGCAGAGCATCACCTAGAATGGAAGTCAAGTGTTTGGCCATGATCTTCTGTTGTTCCATGCTGCAGTGGTTCTCCAGGGACAGGATTACCGGATACTCGGAAGTCTGTGAGTAGAGGAGATTCATGCACTCTTGCATATTATTGGTGCAAATGTTTTCCCCCTAATAAATCATGTCAGGTCAGGAAGTTTTTCCTATTATCAAAGCTTCCGTGTTTTGATTGGGTACCTTGAATGCGTATTCTTTAATAGCTCTGATGACATCCTTGAAGAGGATCTTGCTGGTGAGCGTATATCCATGGTAAATAACAGGCTCTCCTTCGCTGCCATCCCAGCAATCCAACTCCACGCAACGGCAGCTCTTTGTCAGAGCCCTGAGGACCACGCCACATGTGAGGCTATTGTCTGGCAGAGATGCACACTGCGCAATTCACGTTTAAATTTATATTACTGTATAGGCGCTTTTGTCCAAAAAAAACGTCCAAGAGAAGTAAGTGGCACATTACGATGTGCTGTCAAGGAATCGACTAGGCATAAATGCAGCTAGGGTGAGCTTCAAATGAATGCCCAGGCAGTACTGTACGCAGTATTGGAGCAACAGCTTCACTTGAAAGACAGTGCAACATTAAGGACATTTAAGGTACATGTAGTAGTATTAGGCTAATAGAAGTACTAATGTAAGAGGCTGACATCACAAATTATGTGTATGTAATTATGTCAACAAAGTTAACCCAAGTCTGTGGGTAGCTTGAGGTTTCTTGGCAATTAGTTTACCGTATGTAGGCCTCTGTGCTGCTGGGACCTTTGAGCTGGTCTTCCATTAGGTAGGTGTTGTGGGAGGAGGACATGAAGTAATGGTTCAGGGGTCTGGTCATGTCCTGGTAAATATCCTTGTGGGCAGGGTTTAAGATCATACCCTCCAACTGGTTCAAGTACATCAAGAATCCATCTTTGGTCATGTGTTGCTTCTCTTTAGCTGAAAGGCCCGGAAAAAAATGTGTCAAATGGACAGGTGTGATTGTAACAGCCCAGAACCATGTGAATAATGTCAACAAGTAGATGCAAACATTTTAACTACATTGTCGGCTGATTGATTTTTCTTTTCCTTTATGCAGAAAGCTCAATTTAACTACTGCATGAAGCTAACCCATCAGTCCTCACCTATGTCGTCAACCTCATACTTCTCTATGAGTTTCTGGGCATCTTCTAGGAAGACAGATTCTCGCTGCTCTTGAAGCAGGAAGTGAAGAAGGTCCCTGGCGCTCATCTGGCTTCCTGTCTGGGCGTACTTCTCGTAAATGACGTCTATCTCCTCCCGGGAGGTCAGTAGCTTGTAGAAATCTTCGATTTCAGAGCCCTCCAGGTATCCCGACTTGGATTTGTCACATTTCTGCACAAGAGATTGACATTCCTCCATTCTACATTTTTCCATTGAAACTATTATCATTTAGTGTTGTAAATCTATTCTGGTTTGGGGCTTTTTGTGTGTGTTGTGTGACGCTTCATGATAGAGGGGCTGCAGAGGTGAGGGCCAGCCCCACATGTCAGTTGAAAGCAAAAGGGAAACCAAAAATTGTGGCTTTTCTAAGCAGCTTTCGAACCTCGAAAAGCATTTCTGCGTAGTCGTCATCAACCTCAATGTTGATTTCAAGCAAGAAGCGCTTCAGCTCCTTCAGGCTCATCTTGTTGTCAGAGTTCTGGTCTGCCTTGCGCATGCAATTGAAGATCCAGCTGAAATTCTGATGTAAGGACAATGCATGTGGGATGGATGTGAAACATCAGCTATTTGTTGATCAAACTGCACTTTAAGTATGTGGAGCTGATCATCTGGTTCATCTTTAGTGCACTTTTTTTATATAGTTTTTGCTTTCTCCTGCCTTTTTGGGGAACAGCTTGAGACCAGTATACTCCAAAGTACCTGGAGTTCCCTCCCTGGTATCAGCCCTTCCATTGAACCCGCCTTCCACTTTGAATATCAAAGGATACTGCTCAGTCTGCTGCTGTGAGTTGAGGTTGCGCACGTTGTTGACGACTTTCTCCAGGCTGTTCACCCACTTGGTAGCCTCCTCCTCAGTTCCCGCCACGAGGTCCAGGTTCTTTCGACGACCCTTGAAGATGATCGAGAAGCAGCGGTCCTCCGCAAGCTCCTCTGTGTACTTCTGGAGTTCCTCAGTACGCCGCCCGGGCCGCACCTCTGCGATATCGTCAATGGAGACTGCAAAGTGGAAGAGCGCATGACTCCAGCAGTGAGTACCAACGAGGAGGACAGCAAGACCTTTATATACCTCAGAAACTCATAACCAAGTGTGACCTTCCTCAAAAATTTTAATCCCTTCCCAAAAATATCATGGTCTGAGTTCAGAGAGCACAGCCGAGGTTTTCCGGTTCTCTAAATTCCCTGCACTCCCAGAAAGCCCTTCCTAATGGTGATTCTCAGTTTTTATCAACAACAACAAAGTATTATGTAAGCAGTGCATAATTCTACAGAGGAATTCCTAGCTTACTGCTCCATTCTAACATAGCTGTATGTGATTAAATGCTGAGGGCACTTCCTTAAGTCTTTAGAAAAGTGCTTAGAAAAAGGCCCTGTTCATAGTACTTTAGAATGAAATTTCTGCTAAGAAGATTGGATTCCTCTTTGGAGAACAGGAATCAATGGGAAAGGTATTGTAGGAACATAAGGATGTAGGGCAAGTCAGAACATGATTAATTGCAGTTCATAGCTGAAGTCAAACACGCCATTCATGCAATCTGACAGTACAATCATCTTGCTGTAAAAAAAAAAAACAAACAAAGAAAAAATCCGTAAAACAAATATCCTTGCATATTCCGATATCTTAATCGAGTAAGGGGGGGCACCCCAAGCGGAACAGGGAAAGAGACTGGGGCTGGATGGCCTTGTCAAACAATTATGTATCATGCATATTCAAAGTGTGCATTTTTGGCATCTTGGCACAGTAACATCACCAGTATGTACTCATACTAATATGAATTATGTTTTCAAAGATTTATTAGTAATTGTAACTTTTAAAGGGCATATGAAGAGGTATGAGAGGTATTTTACATGCTATATATTTTTACTCACCTGTGGAAAGCTTGCCCCAACAAAAATCGTGCAGGATCTTCCAGATTTATACAGCATGACCAAAATCTCCTGTATACATTAATGTAGATCAATTATGGACTAATGAAAGTAGATATTGCACAGCTATGTGTAATAAATAAAAAAAGATCATCTAGCCGGTTCTTTCAGCACAAAAGACAAACATGCACGTTTACTTACACTTCTTATTAGCCAATTAAATACAGCTAAACCTTCCAGCCATATGCAGAGAGAGCAGACAATGCCCATGCACCAGAGTGGAGGTGTGCTCTTAATTTACAGTACTGTTGTAGGCAGTCAAAGAAGATCTTTAAGGCTCTTTATCTGGGTAGTACATGTACATTTGCTCAGAATTTTATTATTATTATTTTTTTAACAATTCTAACTTTAGAACGTGTGCAAATGAACGGTAACACAATAAAAAGATAAACAAGAACTACTATTGTTCCCCAAAACATCTTGTTTGATGTCTTGTGGGACGGCTAGATGAACACCGCTTCAGTGCCCAAACCTCTCCTCAGGGGCACCTCAGCCATTCCCTGTGTTTGTTCAATTTCTCCACTGGCTCAATTAGTTAGCTACATTTAGTAAATAAAGTAAATAAATGAGGTATTGATTAGCCAAACAAGGTGGGGTAGTGACCAAGTAAAAAAAAAATGCATGGGTGTATTAGATGATTGCTGCAAATACTGGGCTGAATTTAGGTTTTTTTAAATTTGCTAAAGTAAAACACGTTGACAAACAAGATAAAGTAAAGTACACCAACATCAAGATCATTTAAACGTAATTTTATTTCACTCCTTAAGACTTGTACAATGCTGTATTTTTTACTTGAAGTGCCCGTATTCAGCTGATGGAAATTATTACAGATGAATAAAAATTGCACGTAGGTAAGTTTGCCTCAAACTGGCATCGATTCTGAGCTTCCAAGGAGCTTTGGAATCTACTCATTACTGTGGGATAGCTGGTCAATTGTTGGGGCCCCATGAAACATGCTGTCAGGCCTTTGTTATTTATCATTCGCTTTCCACATTATTAACTCAAGTCTCTGCACAATTAAGGCTACCAGAGGTCACTGTAGATGGTCAAAAATAAGCCAGAATGAGCGTATTATCTCCTAATGTACTTTACTGACAGTACTGCAGGTCCATCATTTTTGAGTACAGCATTACATCCTGAGTTTTACACACAAAGTATTTTCTCCACAACTGAACAACTTTCATCTTGGGGCCAGAAGCAATTTCATGCCGCATATAAAGGTGTTATATCAAGTTGGCACATGATTTGGTCACGGGGGAGTGGGACCAATTTTAGGTGGAAGTACCGATTAAAGCCTCTACTGAGATAAACCTGCCCACCCTCCCACTCAGGAGGCTCCTTGATTTACTCAGTCCTCAGAGGCCAGAAAACCCCACTGTCAGTCACAACCAGTCACACAGACCTGCCCAACTATCTTGGTCATACGGTTCCCATCAAGCTAGAGTGGGAATGACAGGTATTTTATAATCATTTTCGTACCAGTCCAAAGAAATCCACATGAACATGGGGCAAGGAACACACCAGTAATAAAAATCAGCGACAAGGAAAGCGAATCTGAGTGATAATAGCCTCAATAAAGAGATAAAAACATGGTCGATCTAGGTCGATTCCCACAGAGTATCAGATAGACAAGGCCAAACCACAGCCCAGCACCTGACTGCTTTGAAGCCAGAATGATGCTGGAAGGCTGAACGCAGCGGGTGGGGGCAGAGCATGCAGGGTCTGTAATTCAAAGACATCTGCTACGTGCAGCTGGGTCGCCCTCGTTTTTATCGCTCCTCATATCACAACTTTTAGTGCCGTCAACAATCATCGGCAGGGAAACTCAGGCAAATGGAACGAGCCTTGTTCTCTCTGTGTCCTGAAACGCCGAAAACAGCAAAGAGAAGCAACTGGACGACACGGTTGTGATATCACTTTCTTGGTCATGCGCTTCACGTTTTCCGAGGAGCTTGAAATGAGAAATTCTATCGCAAGCCGAGTGACAAAGGTAACTGATAAAGCACAATAAAATAATGACATAAAGGTCACCGGCTCTTCCTGGAAGTGTTGTTTAATGGAAATTAAACAAGTCCTTTCAAATATATGAAAAAGTATTTCAATCTCTGCTTACTATTCACAAATCACATTGCCTATAGAGGCGGTTGAAGTTAATACCCTACCCGCCTACATGATATCCCCCATGAAGTCCTAAGATGGCTAAATCTCGCAGGCTGGCTTGAAATGTCCAGCTATGGCATCTTCACGAAGCTGTGTAGTGTGGTTCTCATTACTGAAATAGTCTTATCTCGTGGCTTATCACTCTGCACTGAGGGAGGTAGCCGTGCTATCTGTGATTCAGGCCAGCCCCATGTTGGAGTGGCTCTGTTATGGCAAGCAAGACCGCACACCCCACTCATGACGGGGAGCTGGGGTGGACGAGGCGCAAGTCCTTTACCCAGTTTCAAAAAACCTTCTGAAGTTTCTCACTCCTGTTTTTATTCCCTGACTGCACAGCTGTGCTGTCCAATCCCTGCATCAGCCACAGTAAACAACGTCCCTGCCAAGACCTCGAACGAGCTGTCCCTTCCTGACATCTGCATTCCTGGGACGAGGGACCGGGACCGGGACCTGGCTTTAGAATGGGGGGAGGGGTTTGCGAGAGACAACCATAGGGTTTGGGCTCTCCTGGTTCACAAGATGCTACACACACACACACACACACACATACATCACATAACGCAGGGTCTGGTAAGCAGGATCGGAGGCTTGGGGAAATGCCTGGGAGGAAGCCGGTGGTGGGTGGAGCCTGGGAGAGGGCAACCGGGTCAGGTTGGTTCGACGAGATAAAGACAGGCATATTTGTTTTCCCTTGGCGAAGTCCCATTGTTTCCACTCCACCCAGAATCTGATCCAATGGCTGGGTGGGACACTGAACAGAGACATCCAATCGAAGGCGGCCTGTGTGGCCGAGTGAAGAAAGTGGCTGTCAGTGAGCTCCTGGCCACGTTAAATGTGTGCATATCTGTGAGCCAAGCCTGTCACTAATACATGCCTTTCTCCATATCCCACATATCATTTTACATTCACTGTTGACTTTATAGTATATATATGATCCAACTTTCAAGGTCAGAAGTATTTAGCTGCTTAACGAATACATTAGGGACTATCAGGATATGGTTAAGTACTGAGCAGTTCATCAGCAATTCCTTATGTCTGGAACTGACCCAGCTAAAGTCTGGTTTTTAAACTCCAAATCTACCTGCCGCTCCCATATAAAGTCTGTTTGCTCAGAGTTGCTGTTTACCCTCACAATGGCCTCAAGTCTATAACGTCCATTTATTGCTACACCTGAATTTTAATAACTTATATAGGGAACAATAATGTAAAGTGAGATTGATTCGTTCAGTTACAAAATTACTGAAATACAGTAAGACCTCAGACATTTGCGAGGTTACATCCCAGAACCCGTCGCGAATGAGACGGATTTGTAGTTTGGTACGGCCACTAAAAATGGTAATATGTGCTTATTCCTATAGTTTAAATATGCTCCCAAAACACTTTAATTTCATTTAAAAGTCAGCGTAATAAATTACCTTTAAACACCAACGCTTTCAGTGTTTATAGCAAATGCGTCTCGAGAGGGAAAGCAGGGACGCATTTGCTATGTACGTAAACGTTAGCACCTTTCAAGTAATTTATCATTTTTGTGCGTTGAATTTACATTAAAATGTACTTACTATTACAAAATAGTAAATTGACTATTTTCTAATACTTATGTAACCATTATTGTTCTTGTCACGTATTGCCGGGGCACGGACTGGGCGAAGCAGGGACAGGACGTAAGGAATCGGGGGACACAGGGTTTAATCAAAAGGTAAAGACACCCAGGACAAAGGAACAGGCGGCAAACTCAAAATGACGTTAATGACCGGACTCAGGAAACGTACTTAAACGAAGATACTTAATCGAACCAACCTACTCCTCATTTATGGAATCGGTTACCATGTGATATTAAATTTGCTCCAACTACCTCTGCTTTTAAATCTTATCTTAAAAGTTATTTGTTCTTGATAGTCTTTCCAGACTTTTAAAATTATTTCCATTTATGTATTTTGTTGCGGTTTTGTTGCTTGTTTTTCATTGCTTTTTATGATTCTTTTATGATTCTTGTACAGCACTTTTGTGCAGTGGTACAACTCCTGTAAATGTGCTATAGAAATAAACTTGACTTGACAGGACTAATGACAGCAACTCGAAACAGATGAACGCAGTGATTCCACACGAGGTAGATGAGGGGTCATGGCACACGGGAGGATAGGACAAGCAGGTCATGACAGTTCCAGAGGGATAAACTTTGCGAATGGGATTTGCATCTTGTAAAGGTACAGTACAGTATGTCCATAAAAAGTTTCCATAAGAAATCCAAGTTTTTAAGGGATTTTTTTGATATATGTTGTATGTCTTCAACTTTTCCCAAAAACACAGTAGAATCTTCATTAACTACATTTTTCTTAAATTTTTACACTTAAAAGGATGAAAATTTATAAATTACTACGAAAATTAAACAAACACTTCTGTAGGGTTTTTTGAGGATTTCACAGATGTACAAAAATATGGTTCAGTTCCAATTAAATTTTCACGGATCTGTGAATTCGCGAATGACGAAGCACGAATGCACAAGGGCTTACTGTATTGATTAGTGGTACCATCACCATGGCCAGTCGAGTACCTGGACTCTTTTTACTCGGTTGGATTGAGTCAAAATCTTGGTCTGGATTTTTACTTTCTGGACCTGAACTATCCACCTCAATGTGACATTGGTACCAAATGTGAAGTATGATCACTCTATCTGCTATTGTTGATGTCTGATTTTGTTAGAGATGAAGTAAAAGCTTATAAAAAGCTTTTGCTTATTAAAAAGATCAGTGATTATCCATCCATCCACCTCTCACCTGCATATGCAATACCAGGTCACAATATGTTTTCAGCAGCCCGGTGTCTCACTTCTGCAGACTCAGAAAGAGTCTGTGTGCGGCTCCGGTTTCAATTCCTGATAGTTCTGTATCTCTAATCCTAACTTCTCCCACGTTAAAGCAGCAGCTGCATTGTGCTGAGCCGGCCCGAAAAAGGCCTCTGCTTTCCAGCTCCTGCCATGTCAAGGATACGATTGCATTGCTCAGATAACCTGCTGTTTACCTAAGGACTCCGCAAGAACACACACCACTGGCATTTTCCCTCCAGAATCACAGGTCACGGCCACTCACACGTCTGACTGGTCCTCCTGCTCTTGTGTGACTCGTGCCACACGGTCTTGCAGTCCTCCTGCAGCTTGAAGAAACGGCTCTTCTTCCAGGAGTTGGATCGCACCTTCAGGAGCTCTCCCCCTGTCAGCAGGAAGCTGAGGTCCTCATCCCCCTCCATGCCTGCTCACAAAGAAAAAGTAAGTTGCACTGCTTCATTCCAATTATTTCACTCTTACCTTAATAATATCGCAATGTGGTCAATGAAGCTCACTATATTGAGACAAAGCACTAAAAGTGTGATATAGTAGGGAAACAAACATCTACTTGAAGGCTAAACGTGCCTGTTTTTGTGATATCCCACTAAGTTGCAGTTCTGTGTCCTCCCGTTTGGCTACTAGAAGGTACAACAAAAGAGGCACTGCAAAAATGACTACAGAGACACCCCTATGGTCCAGGGTAGGAGGAGATGCTCAAATACCCTATTAGAGGCCTGCCAATCCGTTCGGACACCCTGACGTAAAATTGATGTCAGTGCTCTGTGGGCTAATGTGAAATGCACTCGGGGGACGATTTTAGTCTATAAACAAAAACAGGGAAACGGCCACTCTCAACGGAAGTGGTAAACTTTGCTTGTACTGCTGGGAATTCTGGGAGCAGTGGCAGCAGCAGAAGTAAATAAATGAGTTTAGAGATTAAAGGAAAACAAGGGATTTGGAGGGTTAGCGGTGCAAAGCTCTGTCACCCTTCATCTCTGTGACAGAAACGGCACCTCAGGAGGTCCGCAGTGACCAGCATTTAGCATCGCCGTGCAAGTCCGCCCCACCCGAAAGGAGGTAGACATTTTACAAGGCTCTGCCATGACTTTTGTATTATTTATTTTTGTGTCCTTGGAAGCCCTTTTGTTTGGGCGGGCTTCAAAAATCTTACGACAAGTACTCAAGAGCAATGTTCGCTTGATACTGTGCTCTGGGGCACACTGTCTTGGAAAAAAACATGCAAACCAGGTGTCCTATTCAAATTTATGGTGGGTCTATGGGGAATGCGTGTAATTGACTACCGGTCATCCAGAGGGTTCCTTGCAGTGCCCCTAGCTAGCCTACAGTGGTCTTCCCTAGGGAATAACTCCCTGCCTTACAGTCCCAGGCAAGCAACATGCAATGAAATGCTCTTTGATGCAGTCATGTGGTCATGAAATATGGCACATTCCAAATCCTACACTGCCTATGGATAGATCATCGACGGCCCTGACAGTCCAGGTGGACACTGCTTCTCTCTCCATGTAAAACCACAGCCACAGAGTCTCCTTGTCGTATTACATACCCTCCTCTGAAAGCCAACGGTGGTCACAAACACCTGCTAAATTATTAATAAAAAACAAGTCCACCAATACCGCATTCCAAATACCGCATTCCAAATGCACAAGCTCTGTGGCGCCCTTATCCTCGAAGGAAGAGAAACAGAGCCCTTTCTGAAACTGCTTCATCAGCTAAGCTTCTTTGCACACATAAAGTGTGAGGGCACCGACAGGACCTGCTGCTTTAAATGGGGGTGGCGGGGGGGTGGGGGGTGGTATATATAAAGACGTGAAGCAACAGGAGGGCCAGCAAGCAAACACACACCCTCCGGTTGTGGGCAAATCGAAGCATCGGGCTTCCCCGGGTGTTATCCGTAACTCAAAGCGATCAAGACGTGCTGCAACCACCGTTACTCATAAGAGTCACAATAATCCTCAGGCAACAGAAAATAAATACAGCTGTAAAGTCTCACGACACGGAAGCCCCAGCACCAAAGCAGATAGATGGCTTTCCCCCTTGCCGTCGTGAGCTTAGTCCCGCTGAGAAGTTCATCGGGCGGGGGGAGTTCATAAATTCTGATTTAGGTCACTGAAGCCGCATATTTGTAATGTGTTGAAATAACTTGGCTGTACTGCACCCTTAAGGTGATGGGGTTCGTGCACATCAGTTTATGATGCTGCAAAATAAGTTCGTTTAGATGGTATTATTTTATTCTGAGAATAATGTCCCGACAATCGTAAACATGCCCGATGTATCTGCCTTCGGGGAAGAGGAAACCGCAGTAAACTTCTACGGTTTAAACGTTTTGTTTTGTGACTTAGGTTAGCGTTTATAGTTTGCCGCAAAACCTGTTTTTTTTTTTTAAGACGAAGCATAGCAGGGAAACTGGGAAAACGCCTGAAATCACAGAAAGCTTCCACAAACATGCGGAAAACATTACCATTATATACTATGAGTGACCCGTATTCATGATTGTTTCCCCAAAACAAACACCAGGTACGCTTCTCTAGTTTCCCAGTTCAACCAGTTTACTTTCAACAGTGTAGTTTGAACAAATATTTAGGGAGTAACTATTAAGCGCCACACTTACGTGCGTCCACATCTGGGGCATATTGAGGCGCACATGCAGCATTTTATTCGGAGTTTTATTCCATTTAAGTGTTTGTATCCTTATTTTTAATACGGGGTGTCTGCTCGCTTTCCGGGAAGCTGAAGATGTTTTCTCGTAAACCTGTAATCGTCAGCAGGAAAGTGCTGTATAAACCCTTGCTTTACGAGTTTTAGGCATTATAGTTTCGATACTGTCACATAAAATAATTTAAAATCCACGCATTTCCTAAAAAAAAGCAGTGAGTTCGACCCCCAATTCTGCGCATGCTAACAACCTGGAAACCTCACAGTAACTTACCTATAAGTTTCCCATTTACAGTAGCGGTATTCTTGCTCTGCGCTTGATATATTAATTCCTCCGATTTGGTTCTTGTGGGCCGTTTTCGTATGCACTCCATTGCGAGATTAACTATTATACACTTACAGTAAATGGCCGCCTTTTCCTTTCGCAAATGAGTATAAAGCGGCTGAAGCGAGCTTTATTATTTAGGGGCGTGTATCTAACTGGCATCACATAGTGCACACCGTGCGAGGCGTGGGAGCGGCTGAAGCAGGGACTCCCACACACCGTTGGCAATGTAGAGGTAACGGGCGTTCGGTAATCTATCGAATCTGCACTGAAACACACACACACACACACACACACATAATGTATGGCCTAACAGAACAACGTAATGTCGCCGATCTGCACCCAATCATGTAGGCTGGTCTGATAGCAGGGGGGTTTAAGACTGTTAAACTACATATTCCATGAAAGCCAGGTTTGGACAATGAAAATCATTACTTGTGGTCCAAGAAACCTAAGAAGTCATCTGGTTTACAATCTCTACCCATACTTACTAATTTTTAAAAGCTATATCTTCAAAATCGCAATCTTACTTATAACCTGATCCCCCTGAGGGCTTGTTTCTGTGAGGCAGCACACCAGCTAATCCAATAAGCCTCGTTAAGGACCCGCCCAGGTAAGCTCTTTGTGATTCTGCCACTGGCTGACTTCACTATACCTTATTCGCTGGCTACTATGTATTGGCCGCAGCTGCAGTCGGAAATCTGACCTTGTCAAATTTATTTACGATTGAAGTGCTGAGGAACCCCCCTACAGGCTGGTACCCTGCGAGGAGGAAGCTCACCATTGTGCATCGGCGTTCTCCCGTACCTAGTCAAACCTGTCGCCTACCCTGGTCGGATTTCCAAGGGACTTCTCACATTTATGTGCGTGTCTCACGGCAGGTTCCACCAAACCTGGGTATAGCTGAATACTCAACTAATATCAACCAAGTTATAACTCTCTCATAAGGGGTGTGGAACTTTCGAAGTTTTAAATTTTTTAATTAAACCAATCAAAAATAGCCCCCGTCCCATGTACAGTGCCCGTGCACTGTCTTGTGCCTTGTGCATCACAGAAATGTCCTGCCCCCCATGACCCCTATAGTGGGTAATTATGGAAGAATGATGAATGGAAAATACTTTGTTGCACATTCGTACTTGAGAAACAATTTAATCAAACAAGTATTTCATCGCGTCTTCCCACTTCATTTCCGACTAAAGCTGTTTTGTACGCACCATGCATTGCTCTAAACTATTTAATATTTCTTATGAAGAAATTTCCAATTTTCAATTTTGTTTTTTTCAAGGTGAAGTACGAGTCCATTTTCCACATAGCGTTATTTGCTTGATTAAGTTATACTGTGCAGTGTGATATGTTAAGCACACCCATAAAACGAAGCTTGTGTTGTAGTGTCCTCTGGCGGTTGAAATATTGTATGACGACTGGGGCTAAATCTTTGTCACCTTTCGTTTAAAATCTTGCTGTTGATTCTCCCTATAATTAATGTGTACAAATTCCTCTCCACCCTAGGTTATTAGCACTGTGCCAAGGGCACTGAGCCAAACCTTTATTAAGCTTAATAATTTATAGAGAAATTGACGTTCGGTGGCCAGTTTATTAGGTATACAGGTCTGCTTATTCTTATTTACACTGCATACCTGCTTATACACTGCACGGTGGTGCAGTGGTTAGCACTGTTACCTCACAGCAAGAAGGTCCTGGGTCCGATACCTGGGGTCACCCAGTGTGCCTTTCTGTGTGGAGTTTGCATGTTCTCCCCGTGCATGCGTGAGTTTCCTCCAGGCGCTCCGGTTTCCTCCCACAGTCCAAAGACACGCAGATTAGGCTAACTGGCTATACTCTAAATTGCCCATAGGTGTGAATGCGAGTGTGTTTGTCTGTGTTGGTCCTGTGGTGGACTGGCGACCTGCCCAGGGTGTACCCTGCCTCTCGTCCGAAGATGCTGGGATTGGCTCCTGCTTCCCCGTGACCCAAATGGATAAAGTGGTATACATTATGGGTGGAAGTATGGACCGGCTTATATTACACTGCATACCTACTTACACAGTTTACCTGTTTTACATTTCAGAAATTCAAACACTGTAATTTGTGCAATACAAATATAATTACCATAATGTTTGTAATACCTGTTTACCACATGCTATTTCATCTCTTTTTCGTTGTCTTGTTCTCTACTTGCAATTTTATTTTGTCTACTTATAAATGTGTATTTTATATTCTCCATTACTGCTGTCTTCTCTCTGAGAGCTATCAAACAAAGTCTTGCTGTATAACTACAATGTATTATCTCATCTTATCTGATCTTCCAAATACAGAATCACGTGGCTGCATATGAATCACACCGAGTCAAAAGGTTCAGTCACTGCTCAGCTGGGCTTTGGAGGAGAGATGCTCAATCAAAGCGATTTTGAATGTGATGTGATTGTTGCTTCGACATTTGGTGCTTTCAGCATCTGAGCAACAGCCACCTTCCTTGGATTAGTGCACACTACAGGGTCTAATAACCTAATACAAGCTAACAGGTAGTGTAATGCTAAGTATAACCCTATAGAATAATGTGGCCAATTGGTGTGTATAGGAGACACTGAAACTATATGGCAAAGGCATCTAAATGCCAATTTCCTTATCCTGGAGATGTGACAATATAGAGAGCAATCTTTTCATTAAAACCGTATATTAAAATTCTTGTTACATAGTTAAATTGTTCTGAAGCAATTAGTGTAACATACGTTTGGTAAAGGAATCGGACACGTTGTCTAAATAGACTTGCATCCCGACAAGCTGGCCTTAACTTGTAATATAATTCCACATGCAAGTAACGTATTCTATTTCTAAATCTGCTGAGGAATGGCATTCATCATCTGTTTGCTCTGAAGATAACCTCTAACGAGACCACCTTTGTCTAATCTGCGGTTGGGGTTCAGAAATATTGCAATGCTAAATACAATTTATTTCGTCATAAATCGATCCTTTACGCGCAAGTATGGTGGATGTCTGTTGTCGTTGGGAGTCAATTCATTCAGAGAAACGATGTAAAACAAATTTTGACATCGGCACAACAATACTTCCGAAAGTGACACCAGATATTCCCGGTATTCCTCTGGGCGACAATTAAATGCAGTCTGAAAATAAGTACTGTGCGTGTGTCAATGGCGTAGAAACCGAGGGGGACCGTTGCGTTTAAATTACCACCCTCCCCCCCCCCATCCACCCATATCAAACTTTCGCCAACGCCCATGTTTCTTCCGTCTACTTTTGGTCTCCCATGCTGACCAGTTTCAATTCCCTCAGCACGCCGTAAGGAAATATGACTCAAATATGGAAATATATGTCCATTTTGAAGGAATCTAGATAAATTCAGGGCCTTTGTGAAGAGAACTGAAGATGTAGGCCTACATGAATAAATCAAAGTGTGGTAAATTGTCTGTTTTTTTAATAATAATAAAAAAGGTTGATGAACAAAAAAGTGACGATTTCACAAATAAAAAAGCAGTATTAAAAATTCATAATTTCCCTGTCTATTTTAATCGATTAATGGGTAGGACTGGCGGGACTGTTCAATACCTCCGGAGCTGTCCATGGTGTTTGCGTTTTGATTACAGGCATTTATAATCACCAGTATTTTGAGGGGCGTGTAAAATCAGACTGCAAAATTAAGTCATGTATCGTATCGTCTTTGATAGTTTGATGCTGGTTTCACATTACGGAACGCTTTCTTTCCAATCAATCTGAGTAGCCCTTAAGATCGCTATCGTGGCACTTATTGTATTGATGGATGAGTTTCGGTCAAATAACTATGCAGAAAAAAGGCAAAGTGCGCCACAGTTCACCGCTCAACCGAAACCCTTATCATAAAATGATTAAACATCGAATATTTACTTTGCCTAATACTAAAAGGATAAGTTCAGTCTGAAAATACGACGGTCATTCACGCCTGTCATACATTTAATTTCTAATCAATATATTTTACACATAAAATACCTAATTAACGAGTCTTCTGAATTGCAAAGAAGAGCAATGAAAGACATACATAAAGTAGATCACATAGCGTAATGCCCTACATAATTGACCAAATTAAGATTTGGGGGTTTCTCAAATTGTGCAATTAATAGTGCAGACCTAAAATGACAAATAAGATTTCGTCAGCAACATTTCCTCAATAGATATGAAAACCAATATTTTGCAAGATGACAATTTAAGAAAGTATTTTTTTTTGTTTCTAACAAAATCATACATGATCACCGTCGTAGTTGTTTTCCCGTAGCAAACTTGGATTTAGCACCGTAATTTCCGAAGACACAAAGTCTTCTAAAAGTCATCTTACCGTGCTTTACAGCGATGCCATTTATTTCCATCTTTTCGAATTGTATCGGCTGTCTTACTCAAAATATTCTCTTGCAAGAAGACAAACTATACGAAGAGTGTCGGGCCAAGGACATAAGACAGGAGCGAAGCGGAACGACGCATGTGTGACTAGACGATCTTGTGGGGTATCTGCTCTTATGACGGTTTGCAGGAAAGCGCAAGATATCGTCAGCAGCTTCCACACCCACACCGACAGAGCGCCTCTCACTCAAGCGCCACTGCCTGCAAGTATGTGCATTGTACAAGTATACATGCTCCTATAGGAATTTTAATGTATAATCACTGAAATGCATAGACTGCTTGGAGTGATTACAGTATAGCTAGTCATTTCACGTAGATTTGTTTTAGCATTCTGCTGAACAACAGGAGCAACTTTTGTTGTGCTAGTGCAAATTACACATGCATGGCTTTTTAAAGTTTATGTATACAAAAGTTTACAGTCAAATTACTTTAAGAGTGGAGTGCGTGGGCTATTTCAGTCGTAGGCAATCACAAAGCCGTACCTCAAATTAATCGCAAAAACAAAATTGACAAATATATATAGTATCCTTTGCTAAACACCAGCATAGATCTGGTTAAGATTCATAAGTAAGAGTTTGAACCCACTTCAGTCATCGGGACCAATCAAATTAGCCTGATAAAACGCTCGCGGGAGATAGATGGTGCCAGTCACAACATGGTTGCAGGTGTAACGCAAGATCAACCAGTAATGTCCTGTAAGAATTTAATATTACAAGTTGCCCTACGACGAATTTCACCTGCAACCCCAATGTACTGTTTATGCACCTAATCGTCATACAGGTTACTTTAACCGAAAAAAGAAATCATAAAGGTGTACAAGATCCGCGTCATTCATGGTGTTTCAAGGATGTATATATGGACGTTCTCCATCATTTAGTTAACAGCACCGATTTAAGCAACGTCGCCCCCAAACCCCTAGTGGAAAAACTACAAGAATGCGTTATTGTGAAAACTAGTTCTACACCTGCTCTTTAAAAAAAAAACGAATACTTCCGACAATGGAAGTTTTGAAAAGAAGACAGACTATGGATTTAGTCAGTGTTTTTTCATGATTCTATATAATGATTTTAGCGAGATATAAACTGAAATACACGAGAAAGATACGCGGTCGACGATGCCCTCGTCCCTGTAGCGTTAATAATAGTGGATTATTTTATTTCCGTCAACTCTGCATAGGCACCGCAGCATATTTATAAGGTCACAGTTTTCATTTTTTATTCCATCTACCAATAAATTGTGAAAAGGATTTTATTGTTGCTTCTTTTCTTGCGTTTCAAACTGCCTTTCTAAAGCAATAGGTGTGGGGTGCAGTGACATTCCAGACTGATGAGCCATTGACAGTATGCTAACTACTACAGGTGTGGGGACACCTATCTTGTGCAGGCCACTGACTTTGAGAAAAAGAGTATCACTCTAAAGTTCTAACACCTTAGTAATCAAACCACATAAAATTTCAGAATGTCTCTTTCACCTACGTGTAGTGAACCCCTGTGCCTATAAGCTTCTTTTTTACACTTTCTCAGCATGTCTGAAAATAGGTTTTTGAAAAGCATATGTTTAAAGTTGATTTTGACAAAAAATA
>JAODKE010000088.1:14886924-14909491 GCA_026779605.1 Mormyrus hasselquistii
AACCCTTTGGGATAAATGTTTTTTAGATAGGTGAAATATTTTAAAATGTCAAGGCATGTCAGACTACCCCGAAGGTGATTGAGAGGCCTCAAACTCCAGAGGGTTAAACGGGTCTTGGGATATTTATACGGAAACGGGGTGTTTGTACATTCAGGGCCGACCCAGCAGTTTTAAAGAAAATTAGGTAACGCTTTACATGAACAGCATGTTCTATATTGCACTCATAGAACATTCATAAGCAGCATGTAAGTATACCTTAACATTTTAACATATCTTAACAGCTTTAATATGCATTAATAAACACTATGAAATTATAATGTTTGTTATTATCACATAATGCTTGTTATGAATGTAATTACAGCTGTTGAAGTATATTAGAATGTTATTTAATTATTTTTGTCTCGAGTCGTTGACACGGAAGTCCTGGACTATTTTAATCTTCCGGTGCCTCGTAACGTTGAAGCTGCTGTAATCTCTCCATCGAAATGGTCAAACAATGCTCTGAAAATTCCAGAACAGCTGGCCAAACTCAGGAGGACCTTTCAGGGTCAGAAACGCTGCTGCTTTTAAATATGCTGGAAAGCGCAACATCTCCCCCTGGACTAATCCAATCAAGGGCTAAGCTTTCTCTAATTTGTAGGCAGGTCACAGTAATTTCAGTTATTTTCCAGTTATGCTGCAGCTATTTCTAGGATCTAAGCTTTAGTGGCTGTTCTGTTGTGTGATTGCAAAACGTTATATCTAGTTACAGTTCAGGTGATAGTTTAGTTACTTTTCAAGAAACTTTTGCCAATAAATGATTTGTCACTGCATGTCTGGTAGATTGTTTCTGACAGGGCTGTTTGTCGGAAACTTTCTTGATCTCTTTTGCACGACAATGTTAGCTTTCTGTGTTTTAAAACTGCAGACTGGTGGGTGCAGAAATCTCAGATATTTTCACAATATCATCTCCTTATTCTTTAGAGTGACAAAATAGTGACTTCATATAAATTACGCTGTTACCAAGAAACAATATCAAATATGGCTATAAATCAGTGCTTCAGTCAACAAACAACATCAGAAATTAATAAATAGAAATGGAAAATACATTGCAGACAGTTTAGCCACACCTGTGTTTTTCATTACTTATCCAAGCAATAAATAAATTTTCCTACTTGCTAAAATTAAGTCCTGCAGTATCTCATTTCTAATACAAAAAGCAGGATTATATGTGAAGTAAATGATGTTTGACTGACTGTTAATCCTGAGCTCCTGAGATGGCTTGGAGATGATTATCACACCTGAAAAATTCAACCTGTTGTGTTAAATGTTTATACAGAGGACAAGCACAAGCAAAGCATCAACAGGAGGTCAGACATCGACTCACGGGTATCTGGAGAGGCTGTCGTGTTGTTTCCCACCAAACCTGGGATCATGAAAACCTACCACCTTGGTGATGGACCAGGAGCTGATTTCCGAGAGAACCGTGATGGGCCTGTAGTGGGAGAGAGTGCAGGTACCTGCATGTTACACCTGCTGGGTCTCAGCGGGAAAGTGGCTGTTCCATGACCTGAAGGTTTCAGTACCTGCTTCACTTGGAAAGGCTGACCTGCTGTTTCTATGATTACTATAACTAGACATCTACCAGAAAAAGCAAGATCACCATTTATCCTGTAATCATAAATGCCGGATTAGCTCTAACAAATGACATTTGGTTTTAAGTGCCCTAGTCTAATTGTTACTAGAAGATGGGGTCGCCAGGTGCTCTGTTCCCTAGGCTCCGGAGCGGCACTTCACACGGGCATATTTCACATTTTTCCCCGGATGAGTGTGAATTGAGGCATTGTGCACCTCCGTGTGTCACCGGATGGGAGGCGGGGATCTCTCACTGCCACCGGCAGCTTTGCAAGACGACGTTCGCTGGAGCATCGCCGCGCATAATGATAGTATAATTGTTGAGGGCCCTCGAGCCACACAGAATGAGCTCCTCAAACACATAAACTGGTGGGCGTCAAACAATTTTTAACTCCTAATTACTGGTTTTGAAATACACTGTTGCTAATATATGATTCATATTTCATACAGCTATGGTGTTCTACTCCCAGTTTCTTTAATTATTTAAAAATGTATACATATTAAAATAATAAGATAATTATACAGAGGAATTTTCAATTTTTCCTTGAGTTTTTCTACATTTGGGAGAATATGTTTTTACTCCTCTATTGACTTTTTGTTTTATAAAATATATTAGACACTGTTAGACACCGTTATGGGATACAGATGAATACATTTTACAGTCAAGTAGCATGTTGTAGGGCTCACAGAAATAACACAGTCTGGGGATTGAGAATCCCTTTCTCTTCTTAATTGATCCAGTGGAACAATAATGATTTCATGACTCATTATTACTGGGATCCTGCATTGAACAAAAAGGTCATTTGGCCTAGCGCCATTGGTATGGCATGCATATGGCTCATAGTATGGTGGAGACCACGATTCATACTTTAAGTATTTCCTCTCTGGACCGGGCCGGGCCTGCTCTGCCCTGGGGTGAGTGTCCTTTGTTACAAACCGGCCGCTAACTGCTGATATACTACTATATTACTATGGCATAATCCTGTAAATGGACTGATAAGGGAAATGACTAGTGCAAACAGCCAATACAGAAAGTCCTTTCACAATTGTTATCAACCCCCCCCCCCCCATCTGCTATTGTCTGATAACATAATAGTAGAAATTATTAATATAAAAATAATTTGTTTAGTTTCCCATGGTTGTGCTGAATATGCATTGAAAGTCCACTTTAATTTTTCCACTGATTTCTGATCAGAATGCCTAGCCTTCGCCATGAAACGTCTCCATTGCTAGGCTGTTAGCGTGACAGGTTTGCGGTATGTTGGCTGCATGCATGACATTGGCATGTGTTCGGTCCAGTTACTCATACCAGAAAATATCATGTGTCATACGATGCTAAAGCGAGTCATTAATTTCAGTCTTGTCACGCAAACATGTCACTCTGTATACAGATGTTATAAATGCAACCCTGTACATACACAGTTCCTGAGTTCCTCAGTCCCGAGACCGATGTGGACACCAGACTGACGTGCTTCCAGCAGATGTGCAGTTTTAGGATGTTATAAAAAAGTCCTGGTACCGAGCTTGTTATGAAACTGCAGGAAAAGCACGTCCGGGTAAACTGACCCTCCCGCAGGCCATGGACCAGCTTGGCGGGCAAACAAACCTCTGCGATGTAGAAACATCGGTGTGCAAGGGCATGTCGGATCTTGCGTGTGCCGTCAGGGTGGAAAACAAACAGCGCCCCAGCTCTTGGGGTTTTGCAATGAGTCTCGGCGCATGGAATGCGAAAAATGCTTGGCAGGAACGCAAGTATGCATCTAGCACACAGGAAACGTTCGCCAAGGGGACGACTGCTGCTAATCTCGAGCTTTCGGCTTGGCCTGGTGGCGGTATGCAGCCTATCTGGGAAACTCTCAGCTCTTCTGTATTTAATACCAGAGTGTTGCAAAAATATAACACGATCCTGTTTGTAATGTGAAACCAGCGCACGTATAGTCTTCCTCATCTTCCTGTCATCTTTTTCTCTTAATATTCCTAATCCTTTCAGGAATGTGCATATGCGTGGTGTGTGTATAGATATGTGTGTTTTGTGGTTAATGCCATATGATCATATCATTACCCTGCTGTCAGTAGTCGAAATGGGAACCTGGTGAAACTTTTAACACGAAGAAGGTGTGCTTGAAATCACGCGTCTGTCGTAGGGTGAAGAATGTGATTCTGCTCGTCGTGCTGGATAGGATTTCAGCGCAGACACCCAGAGACATGCCACTTCATGCGATGGTTGGCAGGAGGAATCGTGTCCATTTTGGTTCACGATTCGCTCGAGTTTCATCACTCAGGACGAATGTAAAGGCCGAGCGCATTGCTGAGGAGCGGAGAGGATGATGGTGAAGGCCTGCTCCGCACACCTCACACTTGTGGGCCATGATGGCTTTGAAGAAATTCAGGGAGGTTTGATAGTACATTGTGTGTATGTTATTGTTCGAGTACGTCCTGCATGCACAGAAGAAATTATCTTTATCCATCATCACCATCATCATCATCATCATCATCATCATCATCATCATCATCATCATCATCATTATGTATTGCAGTTGACAAGCCCACACCTGATTAGGTAACTAGGCAGTAGCTGTGCAGAACATGGGATCCTGGTGACCATGTTTTAGCCTCCCAGGAACCACTTTACCCTGCCCTGGAGAGGTCAGTAGTGGGTGTAACAGGAACTGGTGCAACGCTAATGAAAAACTGAGACTACCACTGGGAGTCACCTCAAACAAAGTAGAAGGAATTCAAATACTTGCCCCACCCAAACACAGAAAATAAATTCAATGTGGTATTTGTAGCAAAACCTCACCCTCCAGTGACCACTCTCAAATATTGATAATTACACAGAGCTTCCGAAAAGCATCAAGCCATAAATAGCACAAATGACACCTGCAATGAAAATCACATTTTTTTTCCACGTACTTTCGCATTTCGCAGTTTAAACGCATTTTTGCAGTTTAAACGCAGTGTGATTGTATAAATAAACAGAATTCTAGGGCCCACCAGCTTGTACGGTTTGCATTGTACTATAAAAGATGTGCGTTTAGTATTCCTCTTCAGTTTTATCTCGCTGAAGACGTACAGAAAACTCGCACCAGCCTTTAATGAACAGCTGAAACGTGCATCGCAGAAGCCACACCCACTATTGCATCAGGTTTTATCTCACCCAAGTGCTGTGTAAACACTGATAATGCAAATATGTGCAGATTTACAGGCAATTGCCTGTAATGGCATGGGCATTTGACTTCCTCGATTGTTAGGTAGAGTGAGTGAAAAAGATTGGGCCCCGAAAGTGCCGCTGTTTAGATTGTAATGGGCTTAATAATAAAGGCTTGTGTCATATGCAAAAGGCTGGTGGAGTCCTCGCTGGGAAACCGCAGAACGTGCCTTATGGCCGTCAGGTTATTCCTGATGAGCGGGAGAGGGACGATCCCCGTCAGGAGGTGTGAGGGGCAGGCGTGGCCGAGCCTTCCAATGAGTAGAGGGTGGACACACTTTCAGTTACTCTTTTGGTGGTGGGGGAGGGGGGGGGTAAAAGATCCAACGTAATATCTGCCCTAAGATGACACAGACACAAAAAATCATGTGGGTGTCGGCCCTGGCATGAGGAAATGTCTGCCCTGTTCACCCTTGAACGGGTCTCCAGAGGCCCAGTCGTGGTGGTGTAACTGTTTCTGTGGCCTTTGGACCGGGCCGAGACCAGCAGGTCAGGTGTGAGAGGCTGCAGGACGCTGGAAGGATCTGATGTGCCTGCTCCTATATTTTATGACTTGCTTCGGTTAAATGAATGAGCTGGTATTGAAGTGGTATTCCGAACATGTCCCCTTAGGCACTGTCGTACTGTGACACTGTTACACTGGCCCTCTTAAATGCATACTGTCCCAAAACAGGAAATATGTGACAATCCATTTCTGTTGCTGTGTGCGAATTGCTGTACTTTGAAGGGGGAATCACAGAAGTCCACTGTTACAGCTACAATGTGAACTGTAGTTTTTGTGATATCTCGTAAAACACGTAGCATTAAGGAGTTATGCTCAAGGCAAATGTTTACTTAGTAACAGAAGTTTTTTTTCAGTTTCTAAGAGGTACATATTAATTGCAAACCGGTTTACAGTGGTTTTTCAGGAATCTTTTTCCAATGTATTTATTTATCAAACGCTTTAATGCAAAACAGAGTACCTTTGAGAGAGCCAGGTCAGCCAGTCGCTCAGGAATTTGGGGGTCAAGGGCCTCGCTCAGGGGCCCAACAGTGAACTCACTCTGCCAATTCAGAGATTTGAACCAGCAAACTTACAATCACAGGGCGAATGTCCTTACCCACTGAGCCACACGCTGCCCTCATCGTAATAAAATTGTGATTGATTACAGTTAATCCATTCATTAGTCATCACAGCACTAAGGGCCAGATAGTGATGACCGAGTCCTACTGAATGGAGCAAGCTGAGGTTACCCAGAATGCCCTGCAGAGCCATTTCCTCAAGACTTCAGCCTTGATTTCCCTTTATGGAGCCCAGCGTGCACTGTCATCATCTTATTTTATCTGGCTTCTTTCCTCCGATTTCGCAGACGTGTTACAAAACTCCCCGTCAGGGTTTGAATGAAATCCCAGTCCTCGAGTGTGATACGGACGTTGTTACCATACGGCCTAGTGTCCTGACCTGATTTAGAGTACTTTTTACTGTAGTTTAGTCTGGCTGATGGCTAATGGCTCCACCTGGTCCGTACAAAGAGGACTGTAGTGGGTAAAAGTGCGATGGCATTTGCTCTGTTTTATTTGTTTTTTGTTGGATGTGCCCGACAGGCTCAAATAAAGCTTTTCCCACTGGCATAGAAGAACCAAGCCGTGCCCAAGATGGGCTGCGAGGAGAGTCTAGTTACGGCGCGGTTATGGCTAATTTCGGTTTCTGACTGCAGTGGGGCCGTTCAAGTCTAGCTGCCTGTTACCATCAAACTTTGGCTGAATTAGCATTTGCTTGTGTAAATCTACTTTATGAATCTGTTCAGCTGTTCTGCAATACTTTTAGTAGCTGGTTGGAAATTAGTTATTGGGAATGCATCAACACATCATGATGTGTGATACTACTAATATTAAATTATATATAGCGCATGCCCTTGTTTCTATTAGATAATCCAGGCTTATAGACACAGATCACTGCTATTTGATCACTGCTAACTCCCCGCATTATAACCAATCAGATGGCGGTGACGCAACCAGTTCAATTTAGTCACGCTTTGGGCCCTGCTATTAAGCTGGCCGTCTCAGCACGGGTATGACTCGGATAATTTATAATGAAAAAGCTGTTCATTTGATGTATGGCTCAGGTACAGCTGTGTTCTTGATGGCAGTGGAAAAAGTGCCAAAACATACTAAAGTAATGAAACAGAAATGGAGAAGCCCATCTAAGTCAAAACCCTGCATCCCATTGAATGGATGTCAGATGCAGGAAGGATGAACATTTGTCTTTGTTTATTTTTAAATGGCATGTGAGTTTTTTGAGGACAGTCTCCCAGGGTGACCTACATGAAAGAAAGTCACATACTTGATCGAGTCTGATTCATATTGTAAACTGCACAAATGCCCCAAATTTCAGTACACAATCACAAAATATCCATCTGCTTGACTATATAAGGTGAGAGTACAGCTGACCCTTGGCAGTTATGGTGAGTTATGGTCTTGCTTAGATGTTCCTGAAATATAAAGCAGAAGCCTCCACATGGGCTTAACTGAATGCAGATTGTTGCCATACAAGTTAAACTAGTTTTTGCATGTGTTCTAGCAAGCATGGCAACCCAAAAGTCGGCCCAAAACTGTTGATTGGTGGTGGGAGAACCAGCTGACCTCATGTGCAACCATTGGCCTGATCATCGGGGACAACATTTGAGAGTGAGCGGTGTTTATCTATAATCTGGCAACAGAACAGCTTTGTATCTTTTTTAAAAAAACAGCATGCCTTGCGCAAAACTGAATTCAACAATCCTCAAAGGAAACTCATAATATATGACGCCAGATTCTTTTATATTTAATTCTGTGGAACTTAATCTATGCATTCTTTTCATTCTCCTTCAAATTAAGATAATTTTAAGAGCATACGGAAGCCTCTGTTTTTGTAATGGAAACACAGTTGCCAGAAATCTAATAAAAAGACGTCGTTTAGGATGTGGTTTTGAAGCTGTGGCTCCTACAGTTTTGAGAGCCAGCATCTAATTAGCAGTCAACTTCAACCTGTTAGGTGGCCCATCTGAATACCAGATTAAATTAAAAACAAAGTAGTGTGAGGCAGCGCCGTCCACCTTGGGGACTCTGAAGGCCTCACTGTCCCTAACTTGATGGCAGAGAATCAGACGGGCAATGCAAATTCGAAAAAACACATGCCTTAGTTTTGCTGGGGCCTGCAGTTGATGGATAGATTACAATATTTGTCATCACAGGACAAGCAGACACACACACATTACGGACAGTTTAGGGACACCAAACTGCGTAGACCGCGTCTCTGGAACATCCGAAGGGAACCCACACACAATTATAAATCTTGCACAATTATAAGCGCTACTTATTGTTCTACAAAAACATGTGCGATGTTTAGTAAAGCTTGGTAGAGTCTTACGATAACCACAATCATGATATATATAAAAAAAACACCCAGACAAGAAATATGTGAAGCATTTAAGCCTTGAATTTTGAAATAAACACAGACAGTCAACACATTTTTTATTTTTTTTTTGCTGGAATGAAAAGTTATCCATTCATTTTCCAACCACTTATGCTGGTCAGGGTCATGAGAGGCCTGCAGTCTGTCCCTAGCAGCATATGGCACAAAACAGGGATACATCCTGCATGGGTGAACAGTTGGTCACAGGATATATGCACAGCTACTATGGGTATGCAACTATGGGTCGTTTAGAGAAACTCAGTCACCTAACTGCATGCCTTTGGCTTGTAGGAGGAGACTGGAGAACTCAGTGCTGGATGAAGCCCATGTGAAACCACAGGCAAGCTCCACCACCGGCGATTATACTCCTGTGTCCAAGGAGCACATGGAGCACCACACTGTCCAAGGCAAAGTGAAACTGGCTCACTAAATTGCCCAGAAGGTGGTGCCGTAGGGAGCCCTCTACATCACCTAATGGGTTGAGACTAGGCCTACCCACCTTATCCATGTCAGGAGGGACACTATGAGCCACGACATGGTGTGTAAAGTACCATTTCAACCATTTCAATTAAAAGGACCTGGATTTCACTTAAACCCTGAGTCCTTGCTGTGTGCTGATTGGTCAGTCTCATAAGCATGTATATGTCATTCATGTTAATGTGAAACCTCTAGATGAGTCTCTTAAATCAAGGAAACAAACTAGTAAGACAAACCAGTTTAGCCAAGCACGGGAGTTTTGAAGTAGCTTGTAACACCTGAAGTAACTCATAGTGTCTCTCCTGAGATGGATTAGGTTGTCACCCTAGTTGAGACACATGCAGAGTAGACCCATGCCTGAAAGCACGAGGCAACACAGCTACCTACTGATGCTGCCCAGAAGGAGGTCATGAAGGAGTTAATTTGGTCTAAATGCAGTGCTGCTGTTCCTGAGAATGTCATTTTTATTTCTCTAAGACCAGCGGCAAGAAGCAAGGTGAGGATTGTCCCTTATAAGACGACGAAGAAGTTCATTCAGAAGCTGAAGACAGATAAATATCCACAATGATGTATTGACTGCTGAAAGTGTGAAATTCATATCGGAATTTTTGATGAGACACACGTCCCACAAATGAGAGCTGAGGCACCAGAGGGTGACCGCTGTGCTGATATATAAGTGAGTTTGGCAGTTTGCCTCTCCTTCAACGTGTATCACCGTGCACAATGAAGCACTGGTCTGCTGTATGAGAGCCTGAAATCAGCCACACTTCCACCACAGCTGGGTGGCAATTGTGTGGTAGGCTGCAGAGGGCCAAGCCTAAAACCCTTCAGCACAATGGGCTCCTCTCAGCCGTAAAGAACTCTAACGCCTGAATTCTCCCCTGCTATTTTTGAAAAAGAGTCATGTTATGTGATTCCGTACGCAGTTAAATCTGTACCTCAAATTACTTGGACCTGGGATATCATTCTGGGTCAAAGGAAATGGCTTGATTTATGCAACTGTTATTCACCAAAGTCTGTTGTCTTAAATATCAGTGTACTATTTTGCTTCTAATAGGATGCATACACATATTCCAAAAGTCACGTAGTGAAACATAAATCCTTGAGGATAGTTGGCTCATTAATCTTATAGCTCCTAGGTTGTCGGTTTGAGTCCAGCCTCTGGTTTTGTCTGAGTTCTCCTTGTGGTTATGGGTGTTTCCTCCTGCAGCCCAGGAACATGGTCGGTGTACGATATTCAGAGGTGAACATTTCAGGTCCAAAAAGTAAAAATCCAGACCAAGGTTTTGTTTCCATCAACCAGTTGAGCACTCTATATTGAGTACTCGTCATATTCAGCTGGGTGCTTGAGATAAAATCCTGGTCTGGATTTTTACTTTCTGGACCTGAAATGTCCACCTCTGGTGAAAGCTGCAAGACTGTGCCTCGCGATGGACTGGCCTCCTGCCCTGTTCTTCCTGGAATAGGCTCCAAGCCACTGTAACCCTGTATTGGATATGTGGCTGCAACAGATGTGTGAAATATGCTGAAATCTGATAAGAAAATAGCTGCTAAAAAGGTGAAACATTTAAATCGCTGGTATTTTTTTTTTTATAAGATATCAATCTTCTGCCAGTAAGTGTGGTGCAGAGCCATATGACATCTGTCATGCTGCACCAGTCCATCACTGAAATAACCAACCAATTAATCCTGAACAGCTGTGCAAGTAAAGATTAGTCAATCAACCAATTAATCCTGAACAGCTGTATAATTAAGGATCAATTCCCCATGCAAACAGATCCATAGAAGCCTTGAAGCTAAAACAAACATTGCATTGAGATTTGTGTAACATTTGCTGCAGTGTCCAAATACCTTAGTCGTCTGCTTGGTTGATGTCACCCAAAAATATTTCTGTAAATATTGGACTGCATATCCAAATTATTATTATTTTTTAAATTATTTGTGTTTTCTTTATTTTTAATTATTTCAATAAATTATTATTTGAATTGTTATTAAATAAAAAATCTAGTTTCTCCTGTGTACAGCAGTACTGTGACAACCACGTATTTCATAGAAAAACTATCATCCATTCATCCATCCATCCATTTTCTTTATGTGGATTAAATTAACTAGAATAATACTTGCTAAAGGGTACTGATGATGGATGGATGGATGGATGAATGAAAGAAATACCTACAAATACATAATATAAAGAATAGCGTAATAACATTTACATTTTATTGGAACACGTTTTAAATAACCCTGAAAAGCACGCCAAATTTTATCATAACACTGAGGGGAAAAAACTGTTCCATTTACAAAATTGGTCTCCTACTCCATCTAGTGGATATGTTTGGAGAGCACTTTTGACTAATATATTTAATTAGGAAGTAGAACTAAATATACAGGAAATAAACCGTCATAGTTAATTTGCATCGAAATAGTTAAGCTGTTATATGTTTCATTACCCATACGTCATATTTATTTATAGGGTAGAAGAGCACCCAGAGACGAGCAGTAATGTCTTTATATGGCATTCTAATTCCTCTTATGATTTCTTAATACCGAAGCTATAATAATCTAAAATAAGTGGCTTTTCTTAAGAGCCGAATACATTCATGAGAAAATGAAATTCAAAAGAAATACCCTAAAGGTCACATACTAGAATCGGCCCTGGTTTATTGAAACATTTAACAATTAACTAGTGTCGAAAAGAGCTTGTATAGGAGCAAACAGCAGACATAGCAACATTAATCTGCGTTTGTCGATCGTATCGAAATGCTACCGTCCTCATGCGATCCTGTGAACTTCCGAGCCGGTGCAGCACTCCGGAGAGCTCGCGCGGCCTCCGGGGGGCAGCAGCGGCACGCGAGGCGCTCTCCGAACGAGCCTCGTGCCCGTCATCACTTCCTGGATCTCACGTTGCCGCTGACATCAGAGTTGCTGCTTAGTCGGTGGGAGCGCTGGCGGCATCCAGCCGAGCTGAGCGCCGGGGGAAGGTAAGAAACTTTCCTGATGCGAGACATTCTATACAGCTTTCTCTGAGTGTTTGATCGTCACTTTGGATTACAGATACACTTTGGAGGACGACCTTATCCATTCTTTGAATGCAATGCTGGATTAAGTCGATTTTTCTCTACATATAACGCCTGACAATTGCATTTCATTCGCGTGCAGTTGTTGTAATATCCGGATATTAGTGACACGGGGAACATCTGAACCAAGTCACGTCGTTGGACTTCTGCATTGCTTCTCATCTTTGATTGCATTTTTTATTATTATTATTTTTGAACAGCCGACATCATTACTTGTCATCGTATTACTTGAACTATGAAGTTCCGTAGGTAAACAGGTGAGTGTTCGTAAAGTTTGTGTCTTTTCAACATTACCTTAAAATCACCTCTGAATGGTAAGGTGTCAGGGACTTACTGAATGGTAAGAACTTGCATATTAACAACCGAGAAGTCGTATTTTCTTTAGCGGACAAATGTGGCAATATACAATTTATTGACTGATTGGAGGGTATTTGGCGCTACATATATTTCTAAAGTGTTATTTAAGTAGGCGACCTTAAGAAATATAGCCTACATTCGGAGGTTAAATTTGACAGATGATAATGAGGTTGGCCTCTTTACCTAAGGCGGATAAAGCTGCCTGCGCTTCGTGACGTTTTTGTGTCGCTATTGCATGAAGACAAATATGCGATATTCAAGGTAGTGTGATCAATGACTTTATATTATTTTACAAGATCGCGAGTTTGTGTGAGGCATGAAGACATGAATATAGCTCTATCCTGTGAAGTGGCCTTTATTAAATTGGCTAGCGTATTGCGTTGAAGTCCATGGTTATGCTTTGCTGTATGAAACAGATGTTTTATTTACATCTACATGATGCTGTGGCACGTCGCTAATGGGTTAGTAGCGGAGGCGTAGCGCGCAGCATTATAGTTGCGAAGACTACCATATTTCGATTTTCACGCAAAGTTACTCTATCTTCACTTTTTTTTCTTAGAGACAAATATTTTTTATTCAAAACCGCAACTTAGCCAGTGACTGAAATATGAAACGTTTTAGAGAGATGCAAGACTGAAATCGGGTTTTCTGTGTAAGTCAATCTGTATTTTTGGGAAGGGGTTTTAAATCCAGTCTTAGGTAGCAATCTGTGTAATAAAATTTAAAAATACAATTTACATTTCTGCCAGATTCTCGGGATTGTTGCATGGGTATAAAATTAGACTGCATAAATTTGTATGTATTATTACAGAATATTTTGTCTAAAGGATGAGTTAAGTCAAACATTTAAATAACGGTATTTTTGCATGAAATGGCAGTAAATATAATTCAGTAGACAGGCATCAGTGTGTCTCGCTATCTATGTAATTACATTTTCTATTTTTCAGATTTTTAAAACACAAGTATGGTGGCGAACTTGATTTTTAATATGTTTTATTCTTTATAGAACTTTCCAAAGATAATGACCATTCAACTGTAAAATTACCTTTGGCCCTACAGTATGCTGTATTTTGGTGTGCTATTATAGTTCCAGATCTGGTCATTTGAGACAGAAGATGTGGTGTGGGTCGCTTTTATTAAATCAGCTGGGGCTCCCATCGACACAAGGCATAACACAATAGTACTTTTGCGAAAAATGGTCTCTTTAGGTGTTCAGGGCAGATGAACGGTGTGTGATGGTGCTGTGAACCACATGTGAGGCTCTCCATCCAACAGGAAAGTCCAGTGGATGGAATTACTCACCACACTGGTATGCTGGAGAGCACAGGAATATGCCTGCGGTTTAACGAGGTTTGTAGCAAAGCTGTGATCTCGTGGGGGAATCCCAGGGACCGGGGTCGATCGGTCCTGCCAGTAAAAATGAGGTCCACAAAGCCAGATGCAAACTGAAATGGCAGTGAGCCCCACCATTCCTGCACCTCAGACTCACTGCTCTTGAGTTTAGCCTGTAGGTTGATTTTTTTCCCCCTGCTTTTGTGCTATGTTAATTAAAGATTCCAGGCACTGTAAATAAAGTTTGAGGAGTGCCTTGTTCCAGCTGGCTTGCTTGTCTCCTGCACAGTGAGGGACGTGAGTTTAGTGTTGCAGGTCTTTTTTTTTTCTTCCCTCTCCCTCACTTTGACTGCTGGTAGAACACTTAAAGGGTACTTTCCCAGGAGCACAGTCATTGAAAATGCATTGCATCACACTGTGTTGTAATTCCCTTTCTCAGGCGCTTGAAGAGCGCCGGGTGTTGTTTGATAGCGATCAAAAGCAAATTAAATGTAATGCTGACACAATGCCCACCAAATGGCTTTTGGAAACATCTCCCTGTTTTGAAATCGTGTTTGAAGTTTCTATTCCCAGGTGAAGCACTATAATCATTTATTTTCCTACAAGAGGAGCTTTCCCCTGTGTGATTTGTGATGTGCGTATGTAATCTGCTCTGTTTGTGCTGTTAGTCCTCTGCTGCGCCTCTGTGTTTGTTGCTGGTGAGTGTGACACCAATGCTTTGCAAGATTCTTAAACTCTGAGAATATATTTACCCTTCTCCCTAATGCCCTTTTGGGATATCTGAAGATGTTAGATGTTATTTTGCTGCTCTGTTGAGAGTTCATCGAGAGTCTTGGATACAGAAGTAAAGCATTAAACAGCCAGTGTTCAACATGGCAGATGTGCAGACCTCCAAAATGCAATACCTGCCTGATTTCCTGCGTCAGCCTTATATGGGGAGTAAAGCGAACCCTTGGTCTTTAAAGGGGCAAGCGGCCTTAAATGACGTTGCATGGCAATTCTTATTTTTTTTCGGCTAATTACTCATCAGTGACAATTAGTGTCCAGCGCAGGGCTTTGTGGGGCATTTTGGCAATGTTCTCATTTCTCCTGCCAAGCTTGAGTTGAGAAAAGAAGCCTTTGTTGACAACTGGCCGTGTGGTTGAGTTTGAGTCATTTTCTGTGTTCTCCATTTAGGACTTATAACCACATTAGTAACTTCCTTTTCTTAGTAAGAAATATCACCTCATGAATTTAGAGGAAGTTGTTCTTCACAGTGGTGATCTTATTATTTTTTTTAACGTTTAGTGGGTTTTGTGCACCCCCAACCTTCCGCCCACCACGCACCTCTTTATCACTCCTTGTTGATGCACAGTGCTTTCTGGGTCAAAGGTGGGAATTACCCAGCATCACACAGCAGGTCTTTAAGGGAGAATCAGGCCCTGTCCGCTTTCCACCTGAAATCAGAGAGACCCGATTACTGCGTATTGCATCAGCCTCATCTGGCCTGTTGATATTGGGATGTAATTATGGTCTTTGAGCTTATTGTCCGCGTTGTAAATCTGTCTCGCACGGAATCTTCGCTTATGCATATTGAGACATCATTTATGTTGCACAAGGTAAAAGTCAGTAGATGTTAAGTGATAATTGCTTGGTGTTGTAGTGATTAAGATAATGCTTTTAGGCACTCTAGAAGATTCTCTTCGTGATGAAGATGGTAACATTTGCAAGTAGTGCATGTTTTGTTGTGGTTAAGGTTTCCAGACGTCATAGCTTGCATTATAGTGGTGAAAATGGTGAGGTATTCAGGTATTATGCTACATATTAAAGACCTCAGTTTTGACCAACAGGCTTCCAGCTGATGTCACAGATGATACACTGTGATACACTGTGGTCTGTCACTGTACCAGTGCCCAAAGACGACCCCATCCATCACAATGAGCCACTCTGCACCATCTTCTCACTAAGGATGCTCTAAGCCCCCCTATTCAAATCTGGCCCTCGATTCCAAATCCAGGCCTTGTTTTCAAGTCTCCCATGTAGTTAGCGTAGTAATTTCTGTCTCTAATTGGCCCAAAGCTTCACAACTGGCTCTCAGGTAAAGGAAAGCTGGAAAAACAGCAGTGCTCGGCCCTTGAGGACCGTGATTTGAATAGCCCTGCTCTAGACTCTGACCTCCTGAAAGCACACCTGTGTTGTCAAATCTGCTGTGGGGTTTGAAACACAATTTGATATTTCGTTTATAATACAGATCAACAGGGCATGTAGATTTTGGGGGGACAGGTAGGCAAACTAAGCATGATGCAAAGACACGTATGGCTTAAACCAGCAAATCATTGGGCCATGAGATCCTGGCAATCTGTCTTCTACATGCAGAACGACTGTCCCCCCCAAACCTGCCTGCACGCGAAACTCATTCTAACGTCCTTTTAGCCAGGCGCTTCAGATTGCATGCTTTTGTAATGAAGTTGTATCAGAACGGGGAGGTGTGAGGCTCAGCGGGTTGGGATGCTGAGCCTGTGATCGGAATATCGCCAGCTCAAATCCCAGGGTTGGCAGACTGATTTCTTTGCTGGGCCCTTGAGCACGGCTTGTATCCGTGAAGGCTGCAGACACACCGGCTGCCCCTGCTTTCTCCGAATGTATGTCACTTTGGATAGAGCTTCTACTAAATGAATAAGACGTAAAATGTAACATTTTGTAGTGATACCGCGGGTGTGTTAGCACATGGCTCTATGGCTCAGTTATGACCGTGCTGATTTGTTTGTGCTTTCGGATGACCTTGCAGCCGGCGTATCGAAGCAGATGCGTGTGCGTGTGTCTGGCCTTGTGACACACATTGCACACTTCTTTCGACCATCCAAAGAGGCTTTGTACCCTCTGTCTTGGGACATATTATTTCACATAATAAGAATTTGCTTAAAACATGGAAGCTGTTTCGGTTTAATCCGAGCGCTCCTCTGTTGTTTCGTCTCCATGGTTTCACTGGGCAATTATATGGCGGCGACAGGCTCTGGAAGAGTGACATCCAATTAACTCGTTAGGGGTGCGTGCTGAGTGGCGAGGTTGTGCTTTGTGGATCTCTGCAGCAGCTAGGGGCAGATGCTCGGGGGAGGCTGAGAGGGTCATCGCTGTCCATCCAGAGTCAATGGAGCTAAAGCGAATGGTAACAAGCAGAGGGGCTGCTCTGAGCGCCGCTTGCTCCATGCTAGCTGGCTGTCAATGCCCCCAAAAGCTCGCCAAAAAAGCCACAAATGCTTTGCTCATTAAACAGACGAAGGACACAAGTCTTGAACTGCTTTTAAGATGTTCAGATTTCCTGTACTTTTGTACACTTCATGGTTCATTTTGCAAGCTTCCCAAACATTTATTCAAGTAGAACGTTGAACAGTAGATGAAATAGCTTGGAGTTTTGCGTACACAAAATTGTTCTGAGGGCAGAACGAAAAATTATTGGTTCAGAGAGTTGTAGAGGAGGTGGGTCCAAGCAACTAGAGGAAGTGGGACCCACCAATGAGATGTCTTGGTCCCGCCTCCTCTACTTACTTGGAACCACCTCCTCTACAATCTGATTGGTTATATATCTGAACCAGTCATTTTTCCCTCTGCCCTTTCTGTGTAAAATTCCCAGTAGCTATGAAATAATTCATTTGCTGCATTTTTTTTTTTTACTTTTGTCCATTTATAAAGTTAAGTTGTCCTTTGAGGGTTACAAACGGGTCTAATCATGTTAATATTGGACTCTGTACTCCTGGTGTATCCTCCTGTCCAATTTTTGTGGGCCATGTTGGTGTTCCAGCCCAAGACTGGGAGGCTTTTAATGCTGCTGTTTCTTTTTCTTTATTTGTGAAGGCTTATCAGGTACCATAATTAGCCTTAATGAAGTCATGGATTCTGTAATTCAATTTCTGAAATATGTTTTGCCTCAGTGACTGTGTGGTTTCAGAATGTACAGGAGCCCAAACGATAGTCTTTGGCATTTTTCACAAGTCAATTAAGTTTTTAGCCTCTGAGCTCACGCCCATTTGCTCCCTCCAAGGTGTCTAGGTCACAGCTATGTGTTGCTCATTGTCCATATCCTGCTTGTCCTCAGCTAAAGCACCATGTATCCTTGTTCCCAGCATTGTGGTCTTGGCAAAGCCTCCTTCTCATGTTGTCGGGCATGTCAGCATCGCTTGTGATTTTAAGGGTGGTGGACGATGTAATCCTGCAGAAATCCTTTCTGCACATTGCGGCGGTCTGTGACCTGACCTTGATGAGCTGTGTGACACGGTTCGTTCTTGTGGCGGTGTGATTTACTCATAACAAACAGCTAACAGGCCTCCTGTACTGACAAGAATATCGATTTGTCTCTTTTGACCCTGACACACTCTTGTATTTTCATCACACAGTTTTAGTGAAGGTGACCTGCTGCATCTTACAAGAACATGGATAAAAGTAGACTTCATTCATACACTGCTCTGAAAACGAGGACTCAAAACATGAAAGGCATTACTTCCTTATATGGTACCTATATGTCAAAAACCATGCCATGATGTCATCTTTGAGTAGAGAGGCATCAGAGGCTGCTGGCTTTGGGCTGAAAGCTGTGTTGGTGCCGTGTTGGTGCCGCATTACGTGCTAGTTCTGAAACTCGGAGGACAATGACCCGGAAAGGAGACAGAGGCTCGTCTGATGGGGAAATTCCTGTTACTGGTTCTGAAAGTTCACTGGAGTTCTTTTTTCACCGCGCTCACTGCATGGTTCACTGCAGGCGGTGGCGGTGGCGGTGGCAGTGGCAGTGGCGGTGGCTGGGCTGCGGGGGTGGGGGTGCGTGACGGTGAACTGCAGTCTTCTGCTGACCTACAAACAGACACGCTTCATCTAGCCCACCTGTCACACCCCTGCAGCCTGCCTCCGTCAGGCCATCCGTAAACTGCCATAATACTTCATACCAGTAATAAAATGTCTGCCGCATGCTTGTAGTAAGACTAGATGTAGATGTAGGGGCCGCTGGGAAGCTCTTTCTGTCTCCCTGTTCCTTTAAATTCTTCCAATAAACAGATGCTTTTCTCAGATACTTTCATTCCTTAATTGGAGTTTTATTTAATCGCTACCAACAACAGAGCAGGACCAGGCAAACGTAATTACCATCGAAGTAAATAGACGTTTAGGAAATTGCAAGTGCATGCAGCATAACGCATAAACAACCAATTGTACTAAGTAAGCTACCAGCCCCCCCCCCCCCCACTAAAAACAGGATTACATTGGTGAAACACCACATCATTATAAAATATTGCATATGTAAACAAAACAAGCTGTAACAGCTAAATTAGTCTATTTATGTGATGCTCTTAGCATGTTCATTTTTTTTCTTTAAATTGCTATTTAACATCTGTAGCCTGCTATTGAAGTTTTTCCTGTTTATTTTTGTTAAACTGGTGTCTGTTTTCCGTGGAAGAGAGACAGACTTCTCTGACAGGGACTTGAAGGCACTGGGGATAAAAAACAAAACGCTCTTAGAGCTTTATCATTTGCTTAGGACTCGTCCTCTTCGCTTGTTGCTCAGTGTTGCTGGTTGTGTTTGAATACACAGCAAACCATAAATGAAAGGGGGGAAAAAAGTATTGTTCTCTCTCGCCTTTCATATGTCAGGATGCGGGATAATGGACGACGACGTATTGGGTTGTGACAGCCGCTTTTACCGCCGAAGAGCCTTCATGTGGCTGAACACTTGCGTCTGCCTTTGAAGAGTGTGTGCTCTCCACCTATCACACGCCGGCCTGTCCTCCTTCTGTTCCCTCTCCTGTGACTTTGGGACCTAAATGTTTCTCGAGTGCCGAGGCCCCCCCACCACCTTCAAAGTCAAGATCCCCCTCGACTCCCCTCAGAAGTCCTGCTCTTTGCTGAGACAGGACTATAGAGTTTGCATCACAGTGTCGTGTTTATGTTTGTTACGTGTTCAGCAGCACATACGTACTTGCAGCCGTGTACAGTTCTGATTTGCACGATTCAGTATGAACTTCATTTAAAGTGTGGCCATATGTTCATCAGGCTGGCATGTTAACAAGCTCCACGGTCAGGGCATAAGATGGGCCATAATTCTTATGATGAGGCCAACCTTATCGTTAGCCAATGATATGTTATGAAATGGTGAGTGACGGGAGGTGGAATGTTGGGGCCAATCAGCTTACAGCTGGGGTAAGTGCCCCTCCCATTTGTGGTTCCATTGATCTAAATGTTTTGGGCTCTGAAACTTGTGTTTTTATGCACTCAGGGTGAAGTTCAGCTCAGCACTTGAGGTTAGACACCTCCTGATGATGACGGTATACATGGGTGAGTAGAGTTCTTTTTTTTTTTTGCTTGCGTGGGTGTGCCCAAAAGACGGCATATATTCAGGCGTTTGCATATTAATGAGTTCTCTTTTAACCTTATTTGGTCAGGCATATTTATGTGGAACTTTAGCCTGGTTAATTACCCCGATTCCCCTAAAGGTTATTAGGACTTTGAGCAGAAACACGCTTGGCTACACAGAGCCTGAGGCCCAGAGCAATGCGGGTGACCCGCTGGCGTGTCGCTCGCCAGTGCCGCCGGATGCTTAATGAGCCAGCCGGGGTTAGGCGCATTCTCAAGGGTGCGCAGCGGCCGCGTCCTTCTCGGGGATGCCGGAGTCGTAACTCTCTCTCTCACCGGTGGCTTGCCATGCGGCGGCCAGGTGCTGCCGGTCCACTCACTTATGCTCGAGCTCCCCTTCTCGGGATAGCCTGTGTTCCTCTCGGGGTTTCTCAGCATAAGCAAAGATGGTTTTTCTGAACTAGGTTTGTATTCGTTAGAAAGAAGTACCTAGTGGAACCAGTGAAAAAGCTGGTGTGTGGCCCCTGACCCCCTATTCCTCCAGAGACTGGCTGACCCTGTCTGCCCATTAATATGGATAAAAGCATTTGCTAAATAAATAAATGTAAATGAAACCAGCCGATTTTTTTTTTTTTTTGTAAAGTAACTTGGCTTGTGAGCATTTAAGCACAACGAATGACTTAACGTTTTTTTGCAGTGAAAGTGATTAATTGTCATTGTTGACACATCACAAGGAAATTTGTCCTCTGCATTTAACCCAAATGTGACATAGCAAGGGGCAGCTAATTCAGTGCCCGGGGGCAGTACTTGGGGCCGGTACCTTGCTGGTTAGGTTCGAACCAGCAACCTTTCAATCACTGGTGCACTGCCTGAACCATTTGACCTCCACTGCCCCTTTTATCGCCCTTAGAAGCATTAAGTTAGTTTTGTCTGTTTTTTTTAAATGATGATCTGGAAGCGTGCAGAGCATGCAGGTTTGGCCCGTGAGGATAGATGGCGGCCGGCTGTCTGATTATTCACGCCATGTTTCCCCTCGGCGTCTGCAGGTCCCAGCGGCACTCAGAGGACAGCCTTGCGAAGCCCAATGCAGGACGGTCAGTTGCCTGGGGATTTCTCACTCTGCTCTCGCAGCCTTGCTCTCTCAGGACAGTATGCAAACGCATGCCTGGCTGAAAATGCGGTCTTTGGCTAATAATGCCTCGTGCCAAAAAGTCACAAATGAAAACGAAATGCAGCACCCTGTTAATGACCGCCCGCTGTTACTGGTTAACTGCTACTGTCCCGGGACCGCAGTGGCATCTCATTCTGTAAATCACCACATGTTAGCTGGCCGCTCCACCTTGCTGCCTGACCGACCAGCCCTCTCTTTGTCCCGACAGACGACGCCGGGCTCCCCGGACCGGGCCACCCCAAGAACTCGAAAGGTAGGCCTCTCTTTTTCGCCATGGCCGCCTACGCTGCACAGCTTTTAGTGGGACGTTTCTGTGTGCCGGGAAGCTGGAATATTGTGCCGTGAGTCACCGTTTACTCTCAAAACTAAAAGCCTAATAGTAGCGGTAGCCATAGTGATTTTGCCAGCTGAAAGGGTCTCTGTGTTTCTCACGTCTTACGAATGGAAAGAGTTCAGGTAGTTTTGGACAAATGCAGCGCCTTGAATTGGCCCGTTATGCCACAGTGTATATTTATTCTGGGGTTGAAACCAACCATAGCTGATAATCTGACTGAAAAAGCATGTTGGAACGTGTTGCTGTTGATGCTACATCAGGGCCATTAAGTGTATGTTTCTGAAAGCGAGATCTCATTAAGGAGATCTCATTAAGGAGAGCACGGCGTCGATTGGCCGGAAGAGTACGGCTCTGTCTTTGGCGTCGCGTGGACACACTGGGCCTAATTAGCTGGTGTGGATGCCTCCATGCCGCGTCACAGGGCGTCAGAAAATCCTAGGGGGCCACTCTCGCTTCCGGCATGCCATCCTGGGAACCGGGGCCGCTCTTGTCATTTTGCCGGGGCGAGAGTCGAGATAAGCCGGTGCCTCTTCAAGATAACAATTTGCAGATTCCTTGTGAATAATTCATCGGTGTGCCAGGGATTGGGGTGGGGGGTGGGGGGGGGTGCGCATACTGAGCTAAGGGACACAGGCGGGTGATTGAGGGCTTTCCGGGTTAAAGATGCCGCAGCTGAGTGCATTTGTTTTTATTCGGTCATAATTCCCGGTAGTGAAGGGGGGGGCGTGTTGGCGAGCAGATCTCTCAAGGTGAAGTATGAGCCACTTTTGTTTTAATGCCACTCTGGTAATGCCAGACTCCAAAAAATATTTTTAGCAAGTAATTTCATTTATCAGTTGGGGCTCCTAACTGAGTCCAGAAAATGGTTTTGAAAAAATGTTATCCTCACCTAGTACCCTGGGGGCGTGGCTGCAAAAAGCCAAAGGTTCCCCAAGGACAATTAGCCAGCGTGAGGAGCGCCCCCAGCATGTGGGGGGAGGGGGGTATTACAGGCTATATCATTTTGTGCTCCCTCTGACTTTTATTGGGAGTGACCCTGTGCTCTAACATGTATCTGCTCTTGTCCTCATGAATTCCAGAGCTCTGATTCTTCAAAGGGTAGTTTTAGTGCATTTACATATTTGTTTTTTTTTTTTTTTTTTTTTTTTTAAAGAAAACACTTTCTTAAATACAAAAATAAATTAATGTCAAATAAAATTACCAAAAAAGGTATATATCCTAAACTAAGCATAAATTAAAATGGCCTTTACTCACT
>JAODKE010000088.1:14909591-14928161 GCA_026779605.1 Mormyrus hasselquistii
TGTATCTCCTGGATGAGGTAGGAATGGTGTGTGCATGTTCATGTGTGTGTAAGTGAATGTGAGTGAGAATGTGTGTGTTTAAGTGTGTTAACGAATGAATGTGTGTGTGTGTGTGTGTGTGTGTGTGTGTGTGTGAACCTTTAATGGAGCATGTTGTGGTTGGATAATTCAGTGTCTCAGAGTTTTACTGGCCCAAGGCTGTTGGTGGTGTGTAATTTTTTATATAATATTTATATAATATTATTTATATTATTGTAATTATGTAATATTATTCATATCAATTTCCAAAATAATATTACTAAAGCCTTGAAATAGATCTAGTTGAGTATACCCCATGCTCCCCTTTACACTCACCCCTGCATGCTGCAGGTATCACTGCGACAAAGTGCGACGGCTGCTGTCAGCCTGCTGCAAGTTACCAAATTTAAATATTGTGTCAAACTAAGCTAACAGTTTATCTGCATGCAAACAGCTTCTATTTTAACTTGTATAGCCTTCTATTTTAACTGTAGCCTTGCTGCTGTGGAAGACAAACAGCGGTGGATATGAGCAGCAGAAAACATCACTTTTCTTCACCTTTCAGCTTGTTGAACAGCTGGTTTGATTAAAGACTCTCACCAGCTCTTTACCAGTAAAGCTTTAGTAGCGATTACAAGCACTGCTGTTGTTTTCCTTCACTCCGTCTGAGTTCACCATCTCTGTAACTGAACAGTCTCTTTGCTGTTAGTGTATAGACAGGCTCCAGCTCCATGTTATTTAAACTAAGACAGCATCATTTTCACTGCTGTTGTATTGTCAGTGTTTTTGTTGAGGAAAAATAGGGGCTGCTTGGGCTGAATCTTGGTATAGTTTTTTATTCACACATATGCCCATAAATACGTTTCTATCGCAGGTCTTTGTTTAGCCGCAAGTCTGAGTGAAACACTCACGCTGACCTTGTATTGGTTCCGCTCTCTGGAATGGATGCATAGACTGAGTGCTTTCTGTTGAGATGTTGAATCATTGACGTTGTGCTATTGTGGTAAGCTTTACAATGGACACACTGCACAGTATTTTCACTTTTTTTCCTGTTTGAAATGGTCCCAAACATTAGACTTTTTTCATCTTTTTCTCTGACTTTCCTCACTATTTTCTCTGTCTTCCTCCAACGCGCCAACAAATCAAACATGCTACACGTAATGCACTGTAAGCACATTGTGCGACAGTAATAATCCTCCGAGTGAAACACGCTGATCACTAAGCAGTACATAGTCATGCGTATTACACGAAGCACCGAAGCAAAGAATTTCCATTGAGGATTTTTTGTAATCGAATTATTCAAGTTACTCGATGAATTGGTGCAGCCCTAACTGTATCCATCCAGCGCTTGGAAACTTGGCTTAGGAACCTCTGAGTAATGGCTCTGGTTTCCTCTGCATTTTGAAGGTTATTACCACTTAACATGTTCTTTTAAATAGTGCCGAGGGCGGGATAATAACTGTGATATGTGAGCTTATGCTGCCGGTCAACATAAAATGCCATTTTTCCGCAGATGTGATGCAAATGATCTTTCTATTGAGACAAACAGCATGGTTTTTTTCAACATTGTTCGAGGAGAGGAAGCAAGTCGTTGTGGAGAATTTTCCTTTTTCTCTGAACCGTGACACTTTGCCAATGACTTCATGGTTCAGTTATGAGACACCAGTAGAGCGAAGGCTGGTATTTAGTGAATGAATGTGCTGCAGGTCCCTTTCGACATGATGTCATCATCTTTGTCACAAAGCAGCACATTATGGAACTCTCTCCTCATTTGCCAGGCCGTTTTTTTTTCATGACACTGAATTTACGTCACTCTTTTGGGAGCCGGGCAGAATTTAACACATTCAGCTGAGCGACTAAAAATGGCTCTAAGTGAGAGAATTTTGCTGCAATGTGGCTTTCGGTGTTTGACGTGCAGTTATGCATAACTCACAGTGTATAACTCACAGTGCATAACTCACAGTGTGGGGTTTCAAATTGATGGGTATTGTGACCTGAGAACCAGAGGTAGACCCTGATCTCATACATCTGGAACATACCTGCTCCTGACAACATGTGTGACATTCACACTGGGTAGGTGAGACTTAACAGAGGATCATCCCGGTCAGCTTCTTTCGGCACAAGGGGAATGGACTTTGAATCTGCTTTCTGCCAAGGTTTTTCCTGCTATGGAGTTTTTCCTTACCACTGTCGTCTCTAGCTTACTCTCTGTAGTTATTGGGCAGAGATAACGTGAAGTGCTTTGAGAGAATGCAATGTTGTGAAAATGCACTATACTATACAAATAAAACTGAGCCTGAATATTAATCAAATTTGAATGCACATTCTTATGCAGCTTTATGAACTTTGTATGTAGTGTGTGGCCTTGCAATGCATCTTGTACCCTGTTTTTTGGCCCTGACGTACTATATTCTGCAAAGTTTCTCACCTCTGCTGTTCCTCTTTGGCTTTCATTAGCACCCCTCCCCCCCCCCTAATCAGAGATGATTAAGTAAACATAATTCATACCGATAAACAGATATCGTCTCCTCAGGTTCTACCAAATTGCAGTCTGCCTCTACTGATTGGCATAAATGAAGGTTATTTTTAAAGATAATCTTGCTGAAACGCAGAGGATGATGACACCCTTTTTTGGTTTGGGTCTTTGTGGGTCTTCACTAGCTCAGCTTCACATGGTCATGGTCTTCCAGCAAAAAACTGAGCATAATGCCTTATAGTTCTCTCTCTCTCTCAAGGGTCTATTTTCATTGAAGCACACTGTGCAGGTTTATAAATAATCATTTTTCACTCGGGCCTGACGCATATGGGAGGGGTGAAGGTACAATGTTTGTGTTGGGAAGCACACCAGATAAACGGCCATGGCTGTTAAACTTGTTACGCTTGTGTTATACTAGAGCTTATTGGTGTTGTGGGCACGCTGGGGGGTCGACTTGCAGGTGGTGGCTTTCACCACTGGGGACTCACAGTGTCCTGTGCAGCAGGAGAACAAGTAGATGTTTTCGCATATCTAGCTGTAGGTGTGATGATGGTTTCCATGACCCTCGAGTAGATCAGAGTCTAGCCAGGCTGTGGATGTGGTAAAGGAGAGAACCATCTTTCACTGACCTAAGCAGTGTTAGTTCCTGCTCCCCCGAATAGTCATGGGACCCTCTGCCTTAGAAGACTCTCCTTCATGAAGGAACCAGTAGCTATTTTATCTAGCTGTAACACACTGGGTGTTGTGAAAGCCCAAGTTAAATTATCTAGTATTAATCAGTGCCCCTTTACGCAAGTTGGTATGTGGTTAATGTAGGTAAAATGCACATGAATCATCATTGTCTGACTCAGTCAGATTGACTCAGCCCAAAATGCTAATTCATGATTCAGCGATTAGCTTGACTGCTCACATTTACTAATGGCCGGGGCAGGGTGAAAGATATGGAAGGCTCTCTTTTGAAGCCTTTCCCGTGCCTCTTCCTCCTTGTGCAGATGTCATTATTTTGTGCGGCCCGCCATCTCTGACCTGCATGGTTTCAGTTCTCTCGATGGTAATACTCAGGCAGCGTGTCAACACACGTCCAATTTTTCACCCATCCGAGAGACATTTAGGGGAATTCGCGTGTGTGCTCATTCAAATCTGCCCAATTAATTTCAAGCGACACCACTAGTCTGATTTTTGCATTTGCCTTTAAAATATATTTACGTCCCATTAGTGAATCTCCTACGAGTACAGAGGGGAGATTCCTGATGACCTTGGTACGTGATTGGAATAAAAATGATAGGCTCACCCAAATCCACCTAGACCGTACTTCTACTCATTTATTGTTAAACAATATTTTGCATTATTCTGTTTGAACTGATTTGCTTTTAAGCTTCATATACTGTGCCCCTGTGCTTTTATCTTGAACAGAGACAGTGTTTTGCATTATTAAAATCTCCTTCCCTGTCATACATGCCTCTTGCCGACTTTAAACAGGGACGGTTGTGGTTTTTAAACTGGAGAATGTCAAGCGGTTTGTTTAATTAGGCAGGACTCTGACGACAACTATGGTGCCAATGTGGTGTCCCATTGATAACGATTGTGTGTTTCTGTTCTGCTCTGTGTGTCTGTATGTGTGGTTCTGAGTGTCTGTAATGTCTGTGGTCAGGGTGGGTTTTGTGGATTGGAAATGTTCCCATCACATGACAGAAATTGGGGGGGGAAAACGATGATTGATTTTTTGGGAAAGCTGTAACGACAAATGATCCATGAGGAATCCACATCTTATACAGATTCTGTAGAGGTTTCAAGAGACACAAAACCTTTTTGTTTGCTGAAGATTGCTTAACGCTAACAGGTGGGTCAGACTGTGTTCTCTGACATGCAGTGTTACCCTTCAGCGACGGTTCCTTGCAAGAATGGAGAACTTCTCCAGCTCTCAATAGCCATGTTCCCACTTTAGGTGTTTAACTACCAACAGTACCTGCTGACACCGAGTATCACCGTGGATAATCAGATTGTTCTTGGTGTAAGTGCCATGAGAGACCCTGCAGTAGGAGATCATGGGAATTAGGAGTCTTTTAGGTAAAATATGTTTAGACATTAATGGAGTGAAAAATAGAAAATCACTCTCGGTTTTAAAAACTCCAGCCAAGAGAATGATGGCTGAGACTTTTCATTTTCAGTAGGGACACCCTGATTGTTCTCTCTGTAGCTGTACATCACTTTGGTTTTGTTCAATTGAGATGAATTTGCTGTTTGTGCTCTGTGGTTAATTTTAAGGCTTTGCATGTGGCCGGACAGAAAGCAAGGGTGTCGACTTCTCACCTCATCCATAAGATGGGCCTGACGTGTCCCTGACTGCACCGTGTGTTGGCCTGGGACCGCTCTCTCTCTGAGCGCTATCTGACCGTTTAGGTTTATTGTAGGAGAGCTCCCCCCCTCCCCCGGCACATGCTGGGAGGGTCTCACAGATGACGTGAAGCAGCTGGACGGTCTCCCGTCAGCTCAAAGCCCTCCATAAAAAAGTGGCCCGGGTTCCCCCAGAACGCGTATAAATACTTCAGTACTGCAAGCGCTAGGCTTAGGTGGCCAGTGGCAGATCAACACAAAGAGGACTGAGCAGGGCTGCATGAGTACTATACACATACACAGTGAGGCTGGAACTTTTAGAAGGTGAAAGGCTGCTATTATTTTAAGCTGGCCTTTTCCAGGAAGGGACTGCATTCAGAGAATGTCTCTAGCCCAGTGTTTCCCAGTCTGGACCTTGGGGACCCACGGACAGTCTATGTTTTTGTTCCCGCTCAACCCGGTGTTTGGAGGGAGCAAAAATGCGTATTCTCTGGCAGACAGTACGGAGGGAGCAAAAATATGGATTGTCTGTGGGTCACCGAGAACTGGACTGGAAAACAGTGCTCTAGCCCTTTATATCATAGGACCAGGCTGTATGTGTAATTTTATAGCATTTCCCCCATTCAGAAAGTTTTTGAGGCAGTAACCCTCCTTCTCGCTCAGTAATTATGATATTTATTCTGATGGTGACTGGAAATATCTTTGATGCCCTGGCAGCTGCTTTAAAGCAGTTTCTCCTAGTAGAAGTGACAGGGTCCGATCCTCCAGCTGCCCGAGGCACTTTGGTTCCTCATCTTGGAGATTCCGAGAAGCATCACACAGCTGAAGAAGCTGACAGGATCTGAGTAGGGGGCTCTAAAAGAAGCAGTTCATGTGACAGACGAAAGGGATCGTTTTACTGGGGAATGTCAGCATGTCACGATGAGGTCATCCTGTTATGGTGGCAATCAGCCAGTGGAAGTGGACTTCACATTAAAACTGCTGGAATATTGTTGTCATCTGTGTTAAGAGAAATGTCTAAGACATTTTTGGCTTGTTAGATCAAAGCAAGGAGAACTAAAGTGTTGCCTTGATCAGTGTAGGTGATTTACATGGTTAATCGTGGCTTGACTTGCTCGAATGTAGGTGATGAAGTTGTATGTCAGTACTGGGCCCCTTTCCAGGATTATGAAATCATCTTATCAGATAAGAGCAGCTCGGTGTGCTGCAGCCTGCCTCAACCTGGGGCCCTGGCACTGTTACCAAGCCGGGAGTGGCCTTGCTGCCCTCAGTGACATCACAATATTGCTGTTGTAGGTGGTGCAGGTGTGAGATCAAAGGTTTTCCTTGGTGTTTATACCCATCTGATGGCTCAATGCTGCTGCCACATGGATGCTCTGCTCCCCACAGCAAGTCGCCAATCACGGTGTTTCTTTAAGTCCTGTCTCACAGTCCACCTCGGGGTTACGGCATCGAGTGAGCTGTCGCGAGTTCTCATGTGCAATGACCCGTGTGACTCTCATCTTTGCCAGCAGATGACGAAGAAGCCCTGAACTCCATCATGAAGGACCTGGCCGCCCTGGGCCTCTGCTCCCAGCTCAACAGCAGTAAAGACCAGAACAGGTGTCTGCTCTTCAGACCGGTATGCTCCGATTTCCTCATGGTCACGCTCCTACTTCCCACCCCACATGATGTCTGCAATGCCCTCACTACACTTCCCCATTACCTGGTTCAACAGTTTATCTCTTAACCAATCAGCACACTCAACCAATGTCCTAGAGAATACCTGGGAATTATATTGTGTAAACAGGACTGCATTTGCAGGTCTGTGTAAATTTGATTCTGATTCATGTGAATTTGGCAAAGAATGTGATAATTTTATGCAGTGATGACATTACAGCCTAAGCTAAGATTCCATGTATCCCAACCTTCCTTCACAAAAAATGCGGCCCGTCACCAGTCGACCGTGCGTTTGGAATGGCACACTGGTGAGAGCCGGTGTTTGCAACGATCTTACTGCTTGAGCTGTTGAATCGTGGCACAAAACGCGTTGTTTCGACACCACTTTCAGCACTGCTCCGTACTGTGGGGGCGTTGGAGTTTGGGAGGTTTGCATGTCGTCCCCTCCCCTCCAAGAAGCTACGTCACATGCCATGACGGAATGACGGCCAGATGCCTCGTTGCAGCCAATCGCAAGCCAGGAGCAAAGGAGTGGATCCAGCCCTCTTTTGGAAACGAGCAGCTGTTCATTGGCGTTTTGCAGGCGCCGCTGCAGTTAACGGGCACCCCTCTGGCCGCAAATGGTGCCTCACGGCCCTGCTCCCCCTTTTGCGATGGCAGCACGGCTGTCTCCAGCTGGAGCAGATGGCTTGAGTTATCAGCGTTGCGTAAACAGAGCCCTGTTTTTGCCTATTCCTCATATTCCCCTGCTTCGCGGCGCGTAATCCCCCTGAATTAACCGTCCAAACTCAGACGCATGTGCGACCTCCCAGATTTCCTGTCATAACAGCCCAAGCTCAATTCTGTGTGACTTCATACACTTCCTGCGATAATCGTAATGACTTTCTTGGTATTTGCAGTAAACAAAAATGTTCTCGTTTGAACTTCCAGGCAAGTGGCCCCTTCACAGATGCCTTAAACTGTACTAACCTATTAATATTCATTCCATTTATGTGAATACTGCACAGGACAATACAATTACGGCTCTGGAAAAAATCAAGAGATCACTGTATTTTTTAAAAATGTGCATTTATAAAGTTATAAAATTATATAGTTTAATCCTGGTTCTGCTCGCAGAAGGCTACACTTTGAGGCAGGCTGCTTCCAGGCTCAAAGTTTCTAACACAGCAGTACACAAGAACAATGTGAAGCAGGAGACAGTGTCAATAACCAGAAACCAGATAGGTAGAGGGCAGAAGCGACTTTCTAATGCCAGAGATGACCGTCAACTGCCTCATGAATCAGAGGATGACCTCAAGTGACTTTTTAAAAGAATGGGAAACATTAAGTGCAGGTGTGAAGTGCACTGCTAGGACAGTGCGTATCAGGTTCCTAGAAGCAGGACTGAAGTCCCATAAAGCATGGATGAAGCCCTTCATTAATGAGAAGCAGAGAAGAACCTGGCTAGAGTTTCCAAAAAAAAAAATGGGTGTGTCTCACAGATGCACACCCATAAATTGAGAAATGAAAAATTTTGCTGTGGTCTCCTAATTTTTTCCAGAGGTGTATTTTTGCATATATGTATTCTTTTCCAGAATATTTTTTCGCGAGTTACAAAATAACTGCTTGCAGGAGTATTTGCAAAACTACGGACCCCTACTTTAGTTTTACTCTAAATTCCTAAAAAAAAAGTGCTTTTCACTTCCTTCACAATGTTTCTGCTTGAAGCAGAAAAAAAAACAATAGGGACAGAATGTAAAAGAAATTGACTTCCAATAACCTCCCAACCAGAACAAGAGTCTGCATGAATGGAGCCTTTTTTTGTGCCTCCCAATCTATGGCCTGAATTCTTTTTTCAAAGCACAAGGTCCACAGAGAGGAATTTGCTTATGCAACCAGTCTCACAGGTAGCCGATCCTTGTCCTCTTCAGTCATGATAGAAGAATTTTGTTTTCAGTCCCTCTCATTGGCTTATTTTCTGCTATCACTATGGGAACCATAGCACAGTCTTTAGATCCTCGGTTCATTAGACGCTTTGCGGATGGTGTCCTTTCATACCTGACATGCAGACTCTCCTCTTCCCTTGGCAGGATCTGCGGATAAAGCTGGAACATGAGGGTGAGAGACGGTGAGTGGAAGTGTTCCGGCTTCCGGGCTTTGTGGTGGGGATGGGGGGCGAGTTCACCCAGGTACATGTGGCACACTGTAGCTGCCTGCCAAACCACAATAATGACCTCATGTTTGCACTTGCTTTTATGTTGTCTGAAAAAGGGCCAAAGGCCAGACCTTGGATAGCCCAGTAGCAACAGTTACACCACAGAAGATTGCAATATGCTGTGGGACATGCCAGTACACCGCAGATAGCTGCAGAATGCCACAAGACATCACAATATGTCATAGAAAACTGTAGCATGTTGCAGGACTGCAGGACATCACAGCACACCACAGCAAACTGCAGTATGGCACAATACATTGTGACACCCTACAGAAAACCACAGTATTCTGCAGGACTTCGCAATATGTTCTAGCAAACTGCAGTGTACTGCAGGGCATCACAATATTTCATAGGACATTGCAATGACCCACAGGAAACTGCAGCATGCTGCTGGACATTGCAACACACCATAGCTAACTGCAGTGTGCTGCAGGACATTGCAGTATTTCATATGACATGTAAAACACCACAGAAAACTGCCTTATGCCACAGGGCATCACAGTATTTCACAGGATATCGCAATACCCTACCGAAAAGTGCAATATGCTGCAGGACATTGCCGCACACCACATAAAACTGCAGTATGCCATAGGGCATTGCAATATGCCAAGGAAAATCTCAGCATTCTGCAGGACATCGCAATATGCCACAGAAAACTACAGCATGCTGCAGGACATCGCAATGTACGTCAGCAAGCAGCAGTATGCTACATGACAATGCAACACCCCACAGAAAACTGCAGCATTCCACAAGATATCACAATCCACAGCAAATTGATGTATGCTACTGGATATTGCAACACCCCACAGAAAACTACAGTTTGCTGCACGACATCGCAATGCACCACATCAAACTGCAATGTGCGGCATCGCAATTTTTCACAGAACATCGCGATACCCTACAGAAAACTGCAGCGTGCTACAGTATGTTGTAATGCACCACTGAAAACTGAGGCATGCCATAGGAGATAAGCTGCAGAAAACTCCCATGGTACCCCACTGACCACCACAGCAGGAAACAGAAATACACAGCACATCAATGCACTTTATGATATACAGCCTGATACCATAACAAGCTAACGGACTCCACTGGACATCACAGTGTACAGCCGGGTAGCACAACAAGCTAACGGACTCCACAAGGAGACTCCACGGCAGAGATGATGACTGAAGAAGGCTTGGGGGGTTATCTGTCAATCATCTGAATGTGTGGAGTGAGTCGATGCACAAGCATTAGGTTTGCGTTTTATAGACATTTAGGAGCCTGAGTGATTTCAGTAAGTCATTGTTTCAGAAAACATAGTTACGCACTGCAGTTATGATGAGCATCTGCTAGATGAAATGGGCAGCCTTCACAATTAAAGAGAGACTTGCATCACCCAGAAAGCGGATCTAGAAGTAGAGCTCACCTCCGGTGTAGGACTCCATTACCGATCCGCTGTCATTTACACTGAGCGGAATAACAGCTCTGGCTGTGATTTAGGTAAATCGTTGTGGCTTTCAGCAAATCGCTCCCCATGGTGGTCTGAGTGGGGAATTTAATTTAATAAACAAATGTTTGAACTGGCTTAGATTCTGCTTTTGGAAAGACAAATGAAGGTAGGCGAGCAATGCGTAACCTTGAGCTCACCGCGGGGGGTAGGCGGGGGAGAGGTGGGGGCTACCAGATGCTCTGCTGGGGATTTACCGGCATGCGTTGCTGCCGAGGACCACCGAGGTTTTAGGGGGGTGGGGGTGGAGGAGCCTGCAGTGCTCCGGGCCGTCGAGGGCCGTCTTGTAACGCCACTCCCAAGGAACGTAGGCAGCACAGAAAGAGGAAGCAGCCCCTGTGCTGAACTGGCAGGGTGAAAAGAGCGAACGTGGGAAGGAGGCGCCTGCTGTTCCGTGCTGCCTCACTGCTCGTTGCCGCCCCCTACCTGCCGAGCTCGGTCAGGCTCGGTGCCGCTCCTGCTGGCGTTAAGGACAGATTGACGAAGGGGGTCAGACAGATCCACAGTATGTGACTGGCTATCGTGGTAGAATTGAGTATATAACTGGTTGTCATGGGGACTGTTTACTGGGTAATGATGTCCATTAAAGACTGCTTATACCTGGACCCTGATGTGCAAGTGCAAGAATGTTACACAAGTGTTTCGCAAGAGAAATGGGGAACAGGCAATTCTTCTTAGATACTGAGATGGCTGTTACTGAAAGCTTCAGTCAACATTTAGATCGTTACAGCTATGGAGACACTGTTAACGTGGCTTCTACGAGAGCGCCCATATTCGGTGATTTAGGTATTCACCAACCTCTCGTACTCTGCAGGTTATCTCTGTGCCAATACATGTGCTGTTAGCAGGAATCAGGCATCACCAGGCACCATTCTGTCCTCCGCAGAATATCCCGTCTGAGGGATGCAATTAGTTTTGTCCCTGTGGTTGCAGTTATGAATGTTCTGACTTTGCAACATATGGCATGCGGGACAGAAAACAGAAACTGTGCCAACAAGAAGTGCTTGCAGATGATTTAAGACAGGGAGCCGGGGGTGGCATTCCAACGTCAAAGAGACGCCTGAACCTGATTGCGGAGCTTGTACTGTTCGAGGTTTAATACCTTTTGTATAAATTCCCAGAAGAAGGTCGGATGGTCATCTGAAATGAGACTACTCTTTCCCCTCTGCCGTACATCTCCAGGATCATCCCATTCATGAGGCCAATGAAGTACAAAGAGCTCCTCCAGAAGGTCACCAATGCCTTTGGGCAGCAGATGGACTTATTCTATGGCGATAAAGAGGTAGGGACTCTTTTGATATGTGCAAACATTATGGGATGTTAGCGTGGCCTATGGTTTGGGTAAAGGGTTATGTATGTAGGCTTGAGTGTATGTGATCGGCCTTCCTATTAGATGTCAGGCTCAGTGTTTCCATATCTCTGTAGCTTCAATACAGTCAGCTGGTGAACAACAAGACCTTTCTTCAACTCTGCTCCTGTGCTACAATTTTTCAGGGCATCAGACATGCAGTTGATACATGCATCCCTCCACTTACTGCACTGTTTTTCCTCCCTGGTCCCTCATGCGTCTTGATGTGGCTCCAATTTCAGCATCCGCTAAAGTGTCAGGAGGATTTGGACAAGGCCCTGCTGAGCCTGGAGCACAGCCCAACTGGCACCAGCCTTCGGGTGTTCCTCAAGGCAGCCGAAAACCGCCACGTGAGTTCAGTCACAGCCCCAACGATTAAACATTAGCTGTGGAATGGGGCACCTTGGGGCACCTTGGTGCCGATGTTAGGGTCTTTCCCAGAAGCAATTACATCATCTGTTTGTTCACTAATTTCAAAGAGGTCAGGACCCCGCAGTGAAAATCTGGACAAGTACACAGGGTTCGCATATTTCCACAGTTTTCTGAGCTATGATTCATTGAGCAGGCATGAATTCTTTGAACGTTTGAAAAACAGTAGGTCATCCTTTGAGTCCTCGGAGGAATAAATGAAATTAAAAATTCGCATTAACAATCAAAGACTATTTGGTCCCATTTAGGGTTTAGCCAGTGGTCGCCAACTGGCCAATCACAATCGACAGGTTGATCGCCAACATGTTCCAGTCAGTCATATTTAATTGAACACAGAACACAGAAGACTTGCAGAAACTGAGAAATATTATCGTTTTATGACAAATATATGCTCAATTTGAATTTGTTGCTAGCAGCACGTTTCAAAACAGTTTGGACAGGGGAATATATACTACAGTGCAGCATCACCTATTGCATTAATCAACGCTTGATAAATGTTTGGGAAATGAGGAGACCAGTTGCTGGAGTTTTGAAAGTGAAATGTCCCTTTCTTGACTGATACAGGATTTCAACTGCTCAATGGTTTGGGATCTCCTTTGTCTTATTTTCCATTTCATGATGTACCAAATGTTTTCAGTGGGTGACAGCTCTGGACTGCAGGCAGGCCAGTCTAGCACCCAGACTCTTCTGCTACGGAGCCATGCCGTTGTAATACAAGCAGAATGCAGTTCAGCATGGTCTTGCTGAAATGTGCACGCCTTTTCTGAAATAGATGTCTGGATGGCAGCATATGTTGCTCCAAAACATGTATATATTGTTTAGCAATAATGATCCCTTCCCATATGTGCAAGCTACCCGAGCCATGGGCACTAATTCACCCCTGTACCGTCATGGATGCTGGCTTTTGAACTATTCGTTGATAATATGCTGGATGTTCCCTCTCCCCTTTAGCCTGGAGGATGTGACGTCCATGATTTCTAAAAGGAATTTGAAATTTTAATTTGTCAGACCATAGGACAGTTTTCCATTGTGCCTTAAATGAGCTCAGGTTCAGAAAAGTCAGCAACATTTCTGGATCATGTTTAGATATGGTTTCTTCATTGTATGGTAAAGTTTCATCCTGCACTTGTGGATGCAGAGACAAACTGTGTTATCAGACAATGGTTTTAGGAAGTGTTCCTGAGCCCATGCGGTGATTTCCACTATACAGTCATGTCTGTTTTTAATGCAGTGCCGCCTGACATCTCGAAGATCACAGCTATCCAATATTGGTTTTTGGCCTTGTCCCTTGCCTACAGCGATTTCACAGTATTCTCTGAATCTTTTAATGATATTATGTACCAAAGATGTTGAAATTCCCAAATTCTTTGCAATATTATGTTGAGTAACATATCTCTTAAATTGTTGCACAATTAGCCCACACAATCTTTCACAGAGTGGTGAACCTCTCCCCATCTTCACTGCACAGAGACTTTGCCTCTCTGGGAGGCTCTTTTTATACCCAGTCATCTTACTGACCTGTTGCCAATAAACCTAATTAGTTTTGAGATATTCAGCCTGGTGTTTTGTTTTTTTCTCAGTTTCAACGTTCAATATGTGAAATATGGATTTATATGATTTGCAAATCATTTCATTCTGTTTTTAATTACATGTTACACAGCGTCCCAACTTTTTTTGGAAATGGGGTTGTACAAATAAATCAAACCAAAGGGGACGTCTTAGCTTAATCACTGAGTTAAGCAAATCATTCTCATCTAGTCATGTGATTTTGGGTCATTTGCTGATATCAGATCAATGTGTAATTGACATGTTTTATTTGGTTGCAAATTATTGAGATTTACTTTTTAGTTAATTTAATCAATTATTGTAGCATTTTGATGAGCTGGCTAGTTTGACGGTTAATATGTCCTTAGGGGTGATTTCAGATGTGTGCAGTTTCTAATGGCCTGGTGACGCTCAGAAGGAAAGTGCCGTCGCAACGTGTCAGAGACGCTCTCTCTTCTCCTGTGCAGCTCCTGCAGGTCAACAGAGCAGACAGGCAGAGCGAGATGAGATCCTCAAAGTCTCTGGGAGATCTGAAGGGTTCCCCGTTCAAAGGAGCGGAGAAAACTCGCAAGCACTCCACGGGTGAGTCGGTAGGAGAAAAGTGGAGGATCGCTGTCGTCCATCAGCTTCTGGCCAGCGGGCTTCAACCTGGGCCCAGCATGTCCTCACCACATTCACATGGGTGTCTTTCACGTTCCCTCTGATGGTATCAAACGGTCCTGCCAGCTCATCGCTGAAGACAAGCTTGGCGCGTCATTATGAACTGTTTCTTAACCATCCGCTATAAGACACCCTGACAAAGTATGATGAAAGTTGATTTAGAAGATGGGGGTCTCATTAACACGTATTTATTTAATTACAAAATGTTACTTTGGCCTTTCATTAATCTAGTACGTAATTCAATAGATCAAGCTTTAAGATTATTTCATGGCAAGTTACAGCTAAATTATGGAAATGAAACAGAGCTGCTGACTCGCTGTGGATCATAGTGAAAGTGCCCTGCATGTTTCAGTAAATCAGAAAGTTCCTCTTTTGTTTTAGTAGTTTGTTGTCTTTGCAGAAGAGGTTTGCTGGTTTGAAAAGGTGTGCCGTCTAGTTGATTGAGCCCTGCCAGCTTGTAGTGTTTGTTAACCACATGTTTCTTAGCATAAATACACCTGCTTAAACTCTAAAGCAGTTTGCACATCCTTTCATGCTCTCCTACACTCTGCCCTGCTGTCACATTCTCTTGTGTTCTCCCACTCTCTCCCGCATTCTCCCACTCTCTCCCGCATTCTCCCACATTCTCCCATACTCTCCCTCGCTCTCCTGCATTCTGCCACTCTCTCCCACTCTCTCCCACTCTCTCCCACTCTCTCCCACGCTCTCCCACTCTCTCCCACTCTCTCCCACATTCTCCCTGTGTGAGTTGGTCTCCTCCAGATTCTTCATGCAGTTGATGCCTGTAGTTCAGTAGTGTGTGATTGTGTTTGAGTGTGTTGACATTGAAGGATCGGTAGGTAGATGTGTGGGGGAACTTGTCTTCGTAGTGGGAGAATCGTCAATCCCCCGATGTCCTGAGTAGGACGGAAGACTGCATTACCGTTTTTCCCTCCCCTCTCCATGGCCAGGATCAGTGCGCACAGGCCGCAGCTCGCCCCCTCCTGGCAGCGTACCGGAAGAGCAGCAGCAGATAGCCCGGCAGGGCTCGTACACCAGCATTAACAGCGAGGGCGAGTTCATCCCTGAGACCCCAGAGCAGAACGTAAGCCTTTTCGCCGCACTGTCCTGTAGGGGTCGCTCTCACTCTGGCTCAACGGCTTCAGGTCAGCTAACTCTCTGGTCCTTCTCACACTGCTCCCTCCACCAGATCCTAGACCCTTTCAGAAGTTTGGAAGACTCGCTGTCCGACAACTGTGACTCGCTGGACCAGACACTGGACAGGTGAGGGTCACTGCTGTGTTTGCGTGGCCTCAGACCCAGCTTCAGAAGGAGCTGGGGCTTTCTAGCCTTTTGAGATGAACCTGCCGAAGACTTTTTAAGGTAGGCTGCTGATCACCTTGGCAACTCCAAGGTTTTCAGTTTACCTGAAACTCTTCAGTCACTGGTGTTTCCTGCTCCTGCTGTGTCTGCAGGGCCCTAGAAATGAAAGCAACCACAGGAAACTATGGGTAGCCACACACACGCGCAGACACACATGTGCACGTGCCTCACCTGCATGTCAGCTGCCTTTCCTTTTATTTCAAAATTTTGTGCATTAGTTAGGCAGGTTTGGTGGGAATCCTTATCACTGAACTCATATCACTTATTCTACAGTTGCAGGACATGCATGAATTGTATGATGCCCGTCTGTTATTGTTTTGTTATTATTAGCATCATATTAAATGGGGGGTAACTCCACAAACCAGGATTTCCCAAGTTAGCTGGATACAAACGTGAGAACTGTCCAATAGGAAGATAGATGAGTGACATTCTTATTGGATAATCCTTATATTTGGTTATCTGGCTAATGAAGAAATCCTGCATTGTGGAATACCCCCCTGGACTTCTGTGAAGCTGCATAGAACTGTCGGGTCATCTGGATGGATGGTTGGATTATTCTTCTCTCTGTTAATTTTCTGTACCTCCTTTACGGTATGGGGGTGTGGGCCTTTGAAGGCAAGGGAACTCCTTCAACCAGTTGTTATGGTCAGGGTTGAGGGGGGCCTTACAGTGCCGCTTTCAGTCACGTTGTGTCTCTATAAGATTCCCGCGCCGTTATTCCGCGCCTTCCCTTTGGATGCTGTTCTACATTCCCGTAGCCGGGCAGATGAATCATGCTGTGCGGGCGTTCGGGGATGCTCAATGTGACCAGGTCCCAGCTTGCAGCCTGCAGAATTTAGGGCAGGCTGCAGCCTGATCTGGGGAGGGGGGGGGGGGGTGGTGAAGGGGGAGGGTTAAGTACGAAAATAGCCGCGGTCATTTGTCTTCTTTCTGCGTTCTTGTCATTTCAGCCCTCCGTTCCCCCCGACCGGCCGGGACAATAATTACCCAAGCCTCAGCTATGAATACAAAGGTAGGAAATGTGGGACGGTCGGCACGGTAACGCCAAGGGGCCCGGCAACGGCGCTATGGCTCCGCCCGCCGGCAGGGCGGCCGCTGAATCGCCCTCGATTCGTCTCCGCTTCCCATTTCCAGGCCTTCCTGCTAATGAGAGGACTGCAGCTTGACAGTAACGAACTGCAGAGAGGCCACACAGTTGGAGGGGGGCTGGCTGACTCCTACTGTGCTGTTTGGGTGAAATCTGAATTGTGGCCTTTTGTGCTAATCTTTAGCCTGTTTGCAATTACAATAATCATGTATGTGATTCTGGCTAGTCTATGTTGGGGCTGTGCTGAGTATCATCCTGGTCAAATCAAGTAATTGGGGCAGGCTACCCCAACCCACACTTCCCTAGACCGCTCATGCGGCCGTGAAAGCTAAGACCTCATAGATGTAGGGCGCCTCTGAGCGAGATTTCCTTGTCTGCTTTCCCCAGCCGCAACGGGCCACGTGAGGACGAGTGTGTGCCCTGGGACAGAGCTACACGAAGATAAACATGACATGTGCACAAATACACCCGCGTGCTTGCAGGGACACGTGCCCACACAGCGAGCTCACCGTTCGCCGACGCACTCCTCCCCCATAGCCTGTTATGCACGGATACACGCGCTCAGCTCATGTTTTCCTTGTCCAGTATGATGCTGGACGGGGAAATGGCAATGGGATCCGGTTACCAGCGCTCTGCATTTATTTTCTCCCCCTTGTGATACTTTTTTTCCCCACATTCCCTTCTACAAAAAAAACCTAGTGGTTACACGTCTCTGGGAGACGGGACCAAAACAACACAATCCCACAGTCGTTTGGCCCTCCTAACAGCTGTGTTCACTCACACGAGGCTCCAGAGCCCCTTTCTTGTATCGCTGGACTTCAACGAGGCCTCAACGGCAATTTTACAGACTGCCGCTTTCACTTTTAGGTGTCGCATTAGACTTGGGTGGTTCTCTTTTTGCTGTCTCTGCAGATTTCATATGTTCACCCCCTCCAGAGAAAAATGACATGCAGGCTTTTAAAAATCTGTGAACTTGTGCCACGGCCGAGGGGGAAAAAAATTGTTTTTTTTTTTCATACATTTGTGCGTCATCATCTTTTGTCTCCACACTGCCCCCTGCAGGTAGACACAATAAAGGTGGCACCTTCCCCAGGCAGTTCCACCTTTCCAGTCACAGGAAGGACTATAGTGATGGTGAGTGTGACACACTCAGCAGGAGAAATTTAGCAACCACATGCAGAACTGTGAGTTCATTTGGTGCATGCGGCCTTAGCCCACGGTAACCTGTGTCCAGACCTCACTTAGAGCCTGACCTGAGATTACAGTGATTTATGTGTCCCTAGTGTCCCACGTTGGCTTGAGAAATAGCAGCACTGTTTTTTCACTTAGATGGAGTCTTTAAGGGAATCTTTTTGGCTCGTGTTTCCAGCCTTTGCTAATGGCTCTCGCTTTGTGTGGCTCCATGCATGTCTGCGCCCCGTCAGGATGGAGGACTTTCCCCCGCAGCTTCATGCCCCAGGAGAACCCATTCCAACTGGCGCGCCCCGGCCGCGTCTGCAGCTTTGGGGACGGCACCTTGCAGTCCTCTGACCTTCGCTCCCTGGACTGGACGGCAGAGCTCACAGCCCTCTCCAAGCGTGAGTGCGCCTCGAGCCTCAAGGTTTTCTGGCGAGAATGGGCGTTACAAAGCCTCGTCCGCCGACATTCCCGCCTTCTTCTTTGCCGAGCCCCGCCAAGCCGGCAAACCAGCTTCACATCAAAAGTGTGCTCTGATCAATCCGTTGGTTCCGGTGTGGGCAGTGTTGTGTTGTCCGCGTCTCCCTTGTGTAACGTTGCCACCGACAGTGGAGAGACGGCCTTCATATTCCAGAAGTTTCCATCCGAATCGGCGCCTCGACGTCAGTTCTAATTGATCCCTTTGCGTGACTCAGTTGGCCTCGGCATCCAGTAAATCCCTCCTCTGTCAGTCTAGACAGTGATGAATGTGAGGATACAGTCTGAAATGAATTACGAGTCGGGGTTTGGTGAC
>JAODKE010000088.1:14928166-14944250 GCA_026779605.1 Mormyrus hasselquistii
CCCCCCACCGCCTCCTCACCACTCCCCATCTCTCCCACAGCCCCTCAGGCGCCTGTCAACTGGCGACAGGGGAAGCTGCTGGGGCGCGGGGCTTATGGGGAGGTCTACCTCTGCTACGACGCCGACACGGGTCGCGAACTTGCCGTCAAGCAGGTTTCCTTCGACCCCGAGTGTCAGCAGACCAGCAAGGTGCGTCCACTGGGGGAGGGCGCGTGTAATGTGGAAGGGATTCCGTCTTAGGCAGGCAAAGGAAGTGTTTAAAGCTATTTATCTTTTATTTATATGTCTAAATTTGCTCAGTGCGAAAACAGAACTTAACATTAGAACAAGAATAAGAATAGCACAATAAAAACGAAGATGAATTTATGTTCTCCAAAAAGTTACCGATGTATTGTTGGGTGGCTAGATGAACTTCTCATCAGGGGCATCCATATTTGTTACATTTCACCACCTGCTCACTTAATTAAAGTGCTGGGTACCCCAAGATCTTGTCCTGGATTAATGGTTGTAGAAAATGGGTAGATGGTACGTAGCCCTCTGTGGAATGTCAAGCCTTTAGATGTAATTGCTCCTGCCGTAACTTCTGATGGTCATCTTGTACGGGACACTAACTCGAGGCAGAGGTTGTCATAACCATCATTTGACTGTCATTTCCGTGTTCAGGAGGTCAACGCCCTGGAGTGTGAGATCCAACTCCTGAAGAACCTGCGGCATGAGCGCATCGTGCAGTACTACGGCTGCCAGCGGGACCCAGAGCTCCGCAAGCTCTCCATCTTCGTGGAGTTCATGCCCGGGGTGAGGAAGGACTATGACCCACGGGCTATGTCACCACTCTGAACGACCTGGAGCCACCAGGAAGGAAATGCTTATTCAGTAAACATTCAGAATTTACACCTTAATTCTCACACGCAGTATAAAACAAAAACGTTGCCGATATTATTGAGGGGTGGCCTACCACAGGATTAGAGATCGGCCTTGCTGCTGTTTGTTGTGGAGAATAGGAAAAGGTCTTTGCAGGTTAGAAGATTGAGCACTTCTTATCTCTCTCTTCTCTCATCTTTCTGTTACAATACTCTCTCCCTATGTCAGCACATGAACTGGGGGGGGGGGGGTGATTGGTGTGCACCGTCTGGGTGTGTCACAGTGCTCAGTAAAGCGTGTGGCCTAGAGAGAGAAAAGGAGCAGGTGTGTGACAGCTCTTGCCTTGCAGGAGGCATGTGATGGTATTCTACCCTCCCTACGTTATTAAAAGGGAATCTCACCCAGGTCTTTTTGGCAGCTCCATAACCTTTTGTTCTCTCCTGAGAAAAGTGAACATGATACAGAGCTTCATATCAAAGCGTGGTTACTGTCAGACTGAGACTTAGCCAAGTAAAACTACTGTCTGACCGGGCCTTACCACCATGAGATTCTGACTGACTTAGCCTGAGCACCATGGGCCTGTTGTCTAACCGGGCCTTACCACCACGGGCTTCTGACTGTATGGGCCTCAGCATCATGGGCTTCTGACTGAACTGGCCTCATCACCATGGGCCTACTGTCTGAATGGGCCGCAACTCTGGGTGTCTTAATTGGTAGCTCCATTGTTTGAGCAGGGGATGCCCATGTCCTGTTGCTCAGGAATTGCGGTGGCCAGGTCCTGCCTGTTTTTCCCGTCCTCCTTGTCTGTCCTGTGACTGATGCTTCACACCACAGTGAAACCGTGATAAGGATCCCAGCCGGAGAGACACATCTGGCCTGGCTTTTGTTTCTGATGAGGAACACAGGACTTGGGAATAAGCAAGTCCCTGTAGAAACTATCCACCAGGAGAAAAGCTGGCTTTGGCATTTACGGTGTGCAGGAAAAAAAGTTGTGACGGTTTTGTTTCTGCAAGAGGACCGTCGTAAAATAGACCTTTAAAGGGGAAGAGGGCAGGTCCGTGACTTGGCCTCAGCATCCCGAGTCCTTCAACTTAGAAATTCACGACATGTGGTTCATCTGCAGTCTTTGGGACTAAAGGGTATTAACAAGTCTGTTGTGAGACCGATGCCAACGGGAGGCATTAATCTGCTTGACTCAAACGTGTTAAACTGCAGGTTTGTTGTCGGCGCCGGTCGTGGCCCTTGTGGCACTCTTAGGGAAGCTGCCCCACTGGTGCCCCCCATCTGAGACAAAGTGAATTTGGCTCACTAAGTCAGTGTACCTTCAGAAGAGCACTCTAGCACCCTTGGTGGCCGCCTGTGTTACCTAATGGGTTGAGTGGCACTGCATTTTGTGCACACCTGTGGTCTTCCTGGCAGGGCTCGATAAAGGACCAGCTGAAGGCGTATGGTGCCCTGACCGAGAAGGTGACACGCAGATACACGCGGCAGATCCTCCAAGGGGTCCTTTTTCTTCACAGAAACATGATTGTTCACAGAGACATCAAAGGTAAAGCACCCCACTGTCCCTAGGCGGGAACTTACATTATTCAAGGTTCCTAGAGGCTCGACTGCAGTGTATGAGATCCTATTGTTTGCTAGTACTCTAGAGATTAGTTACTTGGTACTTTGTAATCATACCAAGAAACCAAAGGAATTATAGATTCCAGTCTTCCCAGTGGCAGTGGATCTGGGGAATAATGAGAGAGACGGGATATGGGAACAGGCCTGGTCTTTTCCACTCCCAAACTCGTGCATCCAGGGTGTGGAAGCCTAGTGTCTGGGCTGAATTAGTCACTGTTCAAATAACTGCAGGCCTGCTCTCATGGAAAAACATAGAGCTCCAGGATGGGGTGGAAACCACACCCTGCTCCAGGTTTAGCTGTGGCTGGTGTGTCTCAGCCCGCCTTATCTGCAGCCCTTAATGCAGATGGTAAACATGTTTAGCAGATTCATCATTTGCGATGTAGTGGAGTATAAAATGTTTTTGTTTATTTTTTTTGTTAGGATTGGTATGTCAGAGCTCATTCTGAGGAGAATCGTCAGTTTATTGTTGTCAAATTAGAGAAATGGAAAGAACCACAGAAATGTTTTTATTATTATTCTTGTCTCCGGCTCTGAATCCTGACTCAATGTTTCCTCATCACCCCCCCCCTCCCCAGGTGCTAATGTCCTGAGAGATCCCTCCGGAAACGTGAAGCTGGGTGACTTTGGTGCCAGCAAACGCATTCAGACCATCTGCATGTCAGGGACGGGGATCAAGACGGTCACCGGCACCCCCTACTGGATGAGCCCAGAAGTTATAAATGGAGAGGGATACGGACGGAAGGCTGACATCTGGTATGCACTGCAGCGTCCCAATCTGCCGACCCCCCCCTCAATAACACAGCTCTCCTTAATGTGTGCTTAATTACCAGTTTCTGGATACTGTTTTTTCCTGGATTAAATTTGTCCCGGGTAACTGACTGACTTCACAGTGGGATTTCGTCCAGCTCCCTATTGGCCGTTTGCTACAGTAATGTGTTTCCATGACACCCTGCTCAGATGCCCTAGATAACCGTCCGGCAGTCATTTAATGGGGAGGGTGGTACACAGGCAAACCCCGAGTGAAAGGGGGGCAGCACTCGTCCATTTTTAATGCCGATGTTTGATTTATTTAGGCCTACATCTTTCTTCATAAGAGGTGTGTTGTGACGAGGCCTGTCATGAAATACGCCCCACCCCCCAATTTGCCGCCATAGCGGTTTCCTATGATAGTTGATTGCACCTCTGGGGTGGTTTTGCTGTGTCCTGTCCCGAGAGCGCAAGGGCAATTTCACCTATTAAGACGATGCAAATTCACAAGTCCTTGAATTAATTCTTCTCAGAATCAGGCCTGACATCATTGCTCACAGTAATGCTTCACTGGATTCCTGGTGTTTTTTAACACTATTAATAGCATCCTTTTTTTTAACAATCATTTAAATGTTTAACTAACTCTCGTTAATGTTAAAAATAAGACACAAGCCTCAGGATTGCATTTGCAGTCTGAGTGCATTTCCCGCATGAACCAACAGCCGATCCCTGTGACCTCCCCTCACATCGATGGAGATGTTTCAAGGTCCCCGTGGGCTGGTGACCTAACTGCAGCTCTATTCTTTGTCCCAGGAGCGTGGCATGCACGGTGGTGGAGATGCTGACCCAGAAGCCCCCTTGGGCGGAATACGAGGCCATGGCAGCCATCTTCAAGATCGCCACACAGCCCACCAAGCCGGCACTGCCTCAGGACGTGTCCGACTCGTGCCGGGATTTCCTGCGACTGGTGTTTGTGGAGGAGAAACGCCGGCCCACGGCTGAGCAACTACTTACTCATCCCTTCGTCCAGGGCACCTCATAGACCTTGCTAAGGAGGAGATCATTGGTGAAACTCAGCTCCTGCACTTTGATCAGAACCTCTCTGCCTTCCAGAGTCACCAGCAAAACTCCCCACAAAGAAGCATCTCCCCAACTGTGCTGCGGGAACCTGATGGACTCGACTGCAATCAATCTCGCGAGGCAGAGCCTTTGTAAACCACTGGGGGGCAGGGGAGGAGGGGGTGCGCAAGTGTGTCCGTCACCCACAGAACAAGTTGCCAAAGGATGTTCTTTCCAAGACGAGAAAGTTTAGGTTGGTTCACAAAAAGAGGGCGCTATGTGCTCAGTGACCTCCTGACCCTGCTTAATCCGGGCTGGCCCAGCGCAGTGAGCGGGAGTGGAAAGGGAGTTGAGATCATGCCGCACTGGTATCCGGTGCTTCAAGATTCCTGCAATGGGATTCCTTCGGCAAGGCAGTCGATTTTGTTTCTCGCAAAAGCTCACAGCATTTTGACGATGGCCCTTATGGTCAGTACTGTAAAATTAAGATTACTGTAAATTCCTTGTTTATAGGACTTGTTAGGTCGAGGAACTCATCAGTGACTGATATTAGCCCATTTATATGGAGATGTGCCCATCTGTGCTTGTCAAATTAAGAGAGAACACACACTGAAACTATGACCTGATCAACAATAGCTGTGCACTGACAGTCAATTGGTCTGCATCGAGAAGGTGCTGTATAACTGAAAACTTATAACTTCTTAGAGATTCCATATCACTTGTCCTTGCCATTTTTGTTATTATACGTTGACAGCCCAGGTATTTCAATTAATTAGTGAAAGCTGATATTTTTGGGTACTTTTTTACCATTTTGTGCCATCAACTGGTTTGTCGTGACACTTAAGGAGAGAGCAACCAGCTTTTGTATCGTTTCCACGGTGAATGTTGTGACAAACAGCAATACTCTGAAGCAGACAATCAGGACTGGATTTAGGCTTCATAGGCCAAGGATCTCACCTTGATCGGGTGTATATAAGCTCACTTCCTCCAGCCCCCGTGCGAATGACCAAAGATGGTGAACGCTTGTCTGTTCAGCGAAGTTAAGAGGCCAAGTGATTGCTACAGCACCATTCTGTGTGCCGTCTCCATCGTGGGTCTCATTCACTGAAGTTGGAGTGCGGGGATGTGTAGCCCCAGGGAGAAAAATGTTCTGAGGGCAAAATAAAAAAATTATCGTTCAGGGAGATAACCAATCAGATTATAGAGGAGGTGGGACCAAGACATCTGACTGGTTGGACCCACCTCCTCTACAATCTTATTGGTTATCTCTCTGAATCTATCATTTTTCTTTCTGCCCTCAGAACATTTTTCTGTAAATAAAGCTCCCATTGACATGGGTAAATGCGTGTTGCTTGAAATGCGAGGCTATCGGCAAGCATGCCACTTTCAGCGGAATGGCATGATATACTGTTTGGCTTAGGGATCAGCTACTGTCTGAACCACATACAACCACAGCAACATGAGCTGTGACATCTGTGCCAGAACCACAGGCAGCTTTGGGTCAAAAAGAAGAAAAAGCATGTTTCCATTAAAAGAGTATTTATCTTAATTTATTAAGAATGAAGTGTTCTTATTTGATCTTTTAGTGCTCTAAGCATTATGAAAAAAATGTTAGCCACATTTTAAAAAGGCGTCTTTGTGAAATTTTTTAATAAAAACTGTTTGAGCTCAGATGATCAGATCTGGCTTCAAGCAAGTTAACTTAAATTTTGTAAAAGGAAAAAGGTAATCAAAGTGTCTGTTTCAGGCAGAACTACTCTTACATTTGCCGAACGGTAAGAAATCAAGTTTAAAGATCATTGTATGCTCTAGGTGCCTTCTTCAAACACTTTCAGAGAAACATGGTCTTTGGTGACTGAACGTCAATCCAACTGTACAAACGAACAGAGGAATTAGAATCATGGATTTTCTCTGGATGATTGCGTAGATGATTTCGATGCCGCGCAGTTTTGAAATCTTCTTTTTATATATACAAAAACGGAGGACCGTGGAGCATGTTGACGACGGTGTTCTAAGCTGGCCGCTGGACAGCGCGCCGTGTAAACAGTAGTCACATGATTGGGTTCGAGGATGTTGTACTGCGTCGCTTGTCGCTCCTCACTGACCGACCTCGGAAGCATTTATCCTTTAACAAAACCTTGTACGTTTAAGAATGTGAATTATTAAACATATTTTTAAGACCATAATGCTTTGCTGTTTGAGTTTTTCTCACATCCTCCATGCTATAGTACCGCCATTAATATCTAATGGGCCGGCAATCCTTGGGCAGAAAACGGCAAAGCGGGAGTGTCTCTGCCATGATTCCTCTCTGACATTGGTTATAGTCCTCACTCTCCACCCCCGGCTATGAATCTTTCCCTTCAGTCACTTGAGCAGAAGGTTCGTCCTCCCAAATGTCTTCATCCTCCTCGCTTGGCTCCTGCTGAGGGCTTTGGTGAGGGTTTGCGGTCTTGTCCCCTCCATCCCCCTTGCCTGTCACTCATACCTTCCTTGCTCTGCTCTTATCGATGTTTCTCTTAAGCACCATGCGAGGATTTCATAAAAACAAATAAATAAATAATAAAAACAGGCGGAAAATTGTGGGAAAGTTACAAAGATGGTTTACAATTTGTTTAAATACAGTGCTCCCGTGTGTGCTTTTAAAATCTGAAAATGCCTGATTGTCTTAAAATCGGATAATCTTGGCAGTCCGTATTCACGCACAGACCTGCTAAAAATACCGACATTTTTAAGTAGCTTCGTGTCAAACCTCCAAGACAGACTGTTGATAAGCTACAGATGCAACAATTTTGGCCTGCCTCGTGCTGTTTCCAGATTCAGCAGAGATGCTGGGAATATCTGGTGTGATGGGTGCCTTCAGGTGGGGGGGGGGGACGACCAGAGGAGGCTTACCTCACTGGACAGCTGTGGCCTGCAGTCATCTGCCTTGTAGAAGAGAATTTGGAAACTTTTCACAGAAGTGAGCTGCAGGTTCATCCCCTGTTAAAAAGGGTGCAGTTGACGATACACATGTCTCCAGTGGTTCTATTTTAGGTTGAAGATCGCTGGGGAGGATCTAGATGCTTTGAGAGGAACAGGCACATCTGCTCCCATCCCAGTCATTGTCCAGATCTTCAAAGACTTTATGCTCACCCATATTATGTCTTCCAGCTGTTGTTCCCACCACGAGCATTGAGGGGAAGTTGACAGAGGACGTTTTTACAGTAACAAAGCAGTTTCTCTGAGGACTCGTTCATTTCATCATTTAATGTACTGGTTTATATGAAATGGTACATAGATCTACTTAGTTGCAATTTGTGGCAGCGCAATGAGGAAAATGCTCTTTGACTACATAATAATTGTAAGATTAAGATGAATGATGAAAGTCCCATGACCCTGTCCACATTAAGTGGTTGGAAAATGGATAGAGGAATGGATGAATTATGAACTTCTGGAAAAGTGAGCTGAATAATGCATCTTAAGAATCAAATGTGTTTTGTTTTTATCATATTTAAGAAAATGTTTTTTTTTCTTTCTGGTTTTTCATTTTTTACCGGTACATTCAACCAGAAAAAAATGAGGGATGGATGTTGTCAGATGTTTCCCGTTAATTATTCGTCTGCGATAACCGCTCATACCAAGAAGCACAGGGCAAGGGAACGACTGGGATACCAGCCCATCACAGCCCTCGCACTCATACACTCATTCTCTACAGCCGGTTCACGTAACAGACCGTAGGAGGAAACACGGAGAGATCATGTGAACTGCACAAACGGAAAGCAGAGGGCAGGAATCAAACTGACGATGCTGTAGTTGGGAGGCTACATTCCTACTCACTGAGACACACTGTTATCCACTTCAATTCAGTCTTATTTTATTAAGAGTAAACAAGCAATAACAGATAATGTTGGATGCATGTAAGAGCAAGCAATAAATATGATACGTAAGCAATAAATATGATGGATGCAAGGTTTTCATTAAGTTACCAATAAAAGGGAAAGGAACGTTTTAAAACAGGATAAATGAGGAGATAATATATGGAGGCTTCTCAGTTGTTCATTAATCGGTGCAAACCACCGTGTGGCAAATAGAAAGTGCGGTCCACAAACAGCACACTGCTACCCTCAGCCTCCTGCCAAGTCACTCGGTAAGTGGATGGCTACGATCTGCGCACTCATTACTCACTCACACAACCCGGCGAGATTCAACCCCCTGCAGCCTGAACGCCACCTTCAGCCAAATACCCGCGTCCCGCAGAGCCTTTGCTGCATCACCAGCAAATGTACGCTGCAGCTTTGCCTGCGGAGGTATCGTTTCCCCGTTGCTTGCATCTCTTTTTTTATCTCACCCTCTCCCCACCCTTCCCCTCCCCTCCACATACACTCGCGCACCTCCCCCGTGAACCCTTCCTCATCTGCATGGTGACTTTCCCGTCGTCTGCCATCCGCTCCCCCCTCCCACACGCGCTAAATTGGCAGCGTCTCCCAGTAGAGTGAGGATGCGAGTCCCCCGGCTCTCTGCGTGCGCTTTCGTGTCGCAGACCTAGATTAATGGTCCTGCTGTATCTGAGCTGCTCGCATCTGAGAATCACAGTAAGCCAAGTCAAGATTGATTCCAGCTGCATTTTATTTATATTACTGATTAACAAACTATTTTCCATAATGATTTACAACAACAGTGTTACAGATATAAAGACTATAGGCTATATAACAGTAACACAAGGGCATAGGTTTGGCTTCAACATTAGTATGAACCGAATCCCCCAACCCCTAAACACACACGACATTCCCACAATATTGGAAGGCACATGTCATGCACAGAACTACGCCCTTGCAATAACTTAACAATCCACAATGTGTGTGTGTGTGTGTGTGTGTATATATATATATATATATATATATATATATATATATATATATATATATGAATTTATTGGTGTCACGGTTATTCACTCTGCACTTATTATAAATGCTATCCTTTATGTAAATTTGTACAACAAAGTAGGAACAGCCCTGCAATATTCATGTGATAGATGGCTGGAGCGGTAACCTCCGAAATCTGTCACCGTCCGTAGGAAACCAGTCCGGGCAGCTGTCCCTGCGAGCGCTGCCGGGACTCATTCTGACAAGGGCGAGAGTACCCCTTCGCGCTGAGCCCCAAGCGACGCTTGCACAAAGGCGTTATGTGTCACAACAGAAACGCTCGCAGGCAAAACAAACCCACCGCCTTTCGCAGAAACTGTCAAGCCAAATGCTAATTACACTTCTAGCACAGGTGGAAATTACACTGAGCTGCCACTCTACACGAGAAAAATTAAAACTATCCTCATATCAGATGACTCGCTTGATTACTTTTATTATACCCGCAGAGAAAAACACATTGTTAATATATTTGTCATTTTATGATAAGGAACAGATGTCAGACATAATGTCTTCCCCTGCTGACATTCTTTAGGGAAACGATGTTCTCATTGAAGTCATTGAATGAATTAATAAACTACATTAACTTTTTAGAATAACACTTTGTTCGTGTTTTACTGCGATACATGAAATCAAAAATGTCTTGCATCATAAAACTTTCTTGTGACTTTATACACGATATTGTTCGTAGACATTTTTTTGTTACATATTCTCATTTTTTTAATTATTAAAGATCATTTGAACAATATTTATTTCAAACTTAGGTCTATTTACATATTAGCTATTTATCTTAAAGCATGCTTTATATACGTCGTCCTTCCCGTGTCACGTGATTTTCACTGCCGGGGTTGCTTGGGGAAAAAAAAAATGACGCCCCTGAATTCCGCTAATGTATTTATTAATATCCAAAGATGATCTCATGTTGAACATCTAAAAATAGAATGAATGAATGTGCTGCCGGTTAAGTACAGTACGAATACAATATGTAACACAGTTTAATAACAGGTCATTTGTTCTATCAAGTGTAATATTAAATAAAATATGAATTTGGTATTGACTTATACCCAAATAAGATCTCAGCATAAAAAGGTTTGTTGTGAAATTAGTTAACACTGATTTTGTTCACAGAAACTGATAGTGGCATAAATTTATGGGCTCTTTGACTTTAGGCCTCATCAAGATGGCCCATCTTTTAAAGAGATTTTTTCAGTCTCCACGTTCCATGTGAGTCAATAAGCTCCCTCCTGAATCAAGTCAGCCCTGTAATTCCACTAGAAAGGCTCACAACAGCTTCATAGCAGGAAAAAGCCAATGTCATCCCATCAGAAGATAAAAGAAAAAAGACCAGAGCTGCAAGACACACCTCTTAATCTGATCTGCAGCCCAAGTCTGATGGTCCATGCCTGCCACACTGTGTTCTGCTGCCCCGTGCTCCCAACCTGCCAGACAGAAATTGCCAGTGGCCACATGGCTTGGAAACGATCCTGACAATGCCACCCAGGAGGTAGGCTCATAGCTCTTAAGAAGGTTCCAGTCACTAAAGCTGTACTTCCATTCACACCCACAGCATGGCAGCAAAAGACAGACAGACAGACGGACTCTGTGCCTGTGCAGAGGTGAGTGGCCTGTGATTGGGTGCTAACTGTCCATTGACAGTTTGTTGTCCTACATTTTACCCAGATAACATAACAACATAACAGATAACATGCAAGCATTAAATAATGGGGAGAATGTGTGAGTTTCGGTGAAGGGAGAGTTTCTCTGACAGTGGGCTGGGACCTGTACCACAAAGCGGGGTTACTGGCTTATCCGGGTAAAGTGTCGTATTTAAGGTTGTCTGGGCAAAATGTAATTGAGTGAATATGAAGTCCATTTAAACTGTGGTACCTTAAATCCGACAAGTTACCCTGATAAGTCAGTAACCCCGCTTCGTGGTACAGGCCACTGGTCTTTAAAAAGAACAGAAGTTCTTTTTTTTTTAAAAAAAGAAACAATATAGAAATCATGTTTGTAATCCGCCTCCCCCCCACACCCCAACCCACCCCACCACATATCTGTGGAGTGTGATTGGTTATCCAGAGACTTTGCAATGTTAACTGGCACAGAAACAGACCAATGGGATTGTAAACATGCACATAATTGCATGAGAGGTTTTTGTTTTTTACTAAGTTGTTCTTGTTTTTTGTTTCAGTCCCCACCAAACAGAAAGGTTTACAATTGTCATTCATCTGCCATGCATTTTTCTTACTGTTATCCCATATATTTTTCCATCCATCTGTGTGTATATATACATCTTATTCTAGAAAGGGGTCAAAATGAACCCCAGTCCATGAATCAGGGATACCCAAGACAGGTTCTGTTTCAGATTTTCTTAAATTACGAAAATAACATATAGGTGGGATATCTTACAAAAGAAGGATCTGTATTTTACAAAATAATTGGTTGTTGTGTTGTTTGTTTTATCAACAAACTCAATCTTTTATCAACAAAATGTTGCTTTAAAAATATACTTATATGGATATGAATATGTTTCTCAACCTGATTAGGCCTATCACATACTCTGTGAGTGTGTGTGGGGGGACTTTTCTGGCCTTAACAAATTAATCAATTAATGCAGTTCATAAACAGCCATTTTCAGATTATAGTAAAGAAGAGCATAATCAGACGGCATCCCAACAGAACGATGGGCAGTTTTAAATCAGAAAGAGTACGCCCATGACGAAGAGTCAGCGAATGATATTTGACTGTGTACAGATGACCAATCAGCATTCGATTCTAGTGTAGTTTGACGTCCACTTTTTGAAGCGGAAGTTTCTGAGTAGACGGCACACTCCGAACATTTGTCTTTGATTGACATTAAAAACAGCCAACCAAAAACGGTTTCTTCAATGTCAACCAATTAAAATTGTAAAACTAGGAATCGATAGAAGTGTTCCGCAGTGTAGAATGGTAGTTAAAGTCATCCATTAAAATTGTGGCTTTAAAAAAATGTAAATATAAGTGCTTCACATGTAATTAATCGGCATTACTAGGTAATAACGCTTTCAGTTAATTTGCTGTATACTGTGTATGTATTATGCCATTTGTGTCAAAAAAGCATCCATTCACGTTTGCATAATAAATACTTAATTGGTCTTAGAATTGAATAAAATAATAAAGCTCATATTAGATGCTTGACCCGTTTTCTTCGCGAGTGTAAGAAATCCGAGGCGTTATTTTAAATTTGGGTCTAAACAAATGTCTGCCTGTAGGCTTTGCCTCACTCAAGATGGCCGCCTTAATGCTCCTCTGCCCGGCTAAGGCTAGCTGAGGTGGGCGGGGAGTGTGGCGCTACCAGCAAAGTTTGGGATCGATCCCGGGAGCCGAGAAATATAGCGAGTAGGGGGGAAGTATCGTTTCAGGGCGGCTCGGAGGAGTACCGGTATTTTAGCTTTAGGAAACACAGCAGCCCGCGGTGGCGATTTGCACGGTTTGACGGCCGACTGCAGCCATGTCGGAGGACCTGAGCTCCCAACAGTGGTCCATCAACAAGGATGACTACGAGCTGAAGGAGGTGATCGGTGAGTGTCGGGCTGCTTCATTGTGTCACGGGCACACGGATGGCCGGTTAGGCAGCCTCGCACCTTGCCGTAGGGGACGCAGCAGACATTTTCCCACAATAACAGGTCATGAGATCCGGGACCTCGCTGCTCTCAGGCTGGATACCCCGCCGCTGATTACCCCCCAACCCTTACTACCACCATCCCCGGAGGCTATCGTTAACTACCCAGCAAACCCGTTAACTAGCTGTTCAATCTATAGCGGCCAGTCGGATATCCAGCAACACCGCGCTAGCTCTGCAGAGCCGGCACCTGGCCGGCCGATACCCTGAGCCGGTTGCTGCCGTGCGCTCGGACCGCTAGCCGACCATCGCAGGTCATTATGGTAGGTTGCACGTTCATGTTGGGGGTGGCCGAAGGCGTCGGATGGGTGGTGCAGGTTTTGCACGGCAGATGCTGCGGGCCCCGGCTACACATAACTTCTGACAGCTTGGTAATGAGTGTGCAAATTCACCAGCAAAGCAAGAGGACACTTGTCTGCAGCCAGCTCTCCATCGCCTGCGTCTCACTTACCCTTTATATGAATATAAATAATATTTAGCCAGTCCGACGTTGTCCGGCTGGGTAGCTCAAGCGCTATGGGAGCTTTTCATTTTGCCATTACCCAAGGCTTCAGCCATCCGTAAACGCATTTGCCACGATACAATAACACGAAGTGTAAATCGATATAATGGGAGTTTTTAATGTGTCTGCATTGCAAAGCTGTCCCTCAGGATGTACTGTGTATCTCTGATGGCTTTGTCAGGCGCACACAGTTTAAACACTTAAATTGTCGGGGAGACTACCAACAAATATAAATGTTTCCACCTCAGTCTTTCACATAATCCGAAAATAAATTTGAATAGAAACACAATCTTGTAATTTCAAATATTATTAGGAGCTTTGCGTTAGCTTGCAACTTTAAAAAGTCTGTAGGTGATGTGAGGATAGTTCTGGCTTTCCTTCGTGGACCATCAGTTTTTATTAATGATCCTAAAAGGTCTAGTAAGACATTTTAAAGCTTAATGGGCTGTATATGTTTATTTCTGTTGTTGACTAAAGATGTAAATTAAATTAAGGAAAAATATTAATTTAGTTTTATTTTCAGGTTTTTTTTTAAGCATATGCTTTTCTTTGAGATTGCTATTGAGGTTTGTATTTTGTGAACCAAATCACAGTCTCCTACCTGGAATTTGGCTGGGGCACTTTGAAATGCCAATCTGCTAGTTAACCTAATTCCCTCCCTGCCAAAGCGTAACTGCTACATGAAACAGTGCTGACCACAAAGTTCTTCGAGAGCAATAAACTCCGTAGAGCCGTGGTTCTTACCCATTTTTGAGTTACGGACCCCTTTTTGAATCTAGTGAACGCTACTGACCCCCTCCAGAAAATATGCACATAGGCACATAAACTCAGTTGTGCATGCAATGAATGTGTTTTATTGAACTTCATCTCATACGCTCATACAGTGCATGACATGCACAACACATGAATAAGTCCCAACAAAAATATGTTTCTTACTCCTTTTCTTGTAAATTGAATGGCAATCCATGTAAAAATGAAATGCAATAATCTCATGCAATTTAAACAAAACACATTCTACTCAGATGCAATTGAAATTTACAAGGTTGTTTTTGTTTGGCTTCAAAAAGTAGATGAAACTGTGGAGTTGTCATTTTTAGTCTGACGCCAAAGACCCATTGCCAGTCCCAGGTTATGAACCCCTGCGGTAGAGATTTTTCTAACTTTTTCATGTTTGACGCTTTAACTGTATTCTCATTCGGATGGTTTTCCTGGTAAAACGAGTAAGGTCTCTTCATTTTTGTTCCAGGATTTTCACAGATATTTGAGGCTTGTGCTCAGGCCCATATTCTGTTTGGTTTGTTGATTTCTTGCCTTCATAGTAGGTTTTGGCAGCCTTGGCCCATGTCAGCTCTACCTTAATTGTTTCAGTTTTATTTCCAGCAGTGACACATTTAATATTACTACCGTTGATGTCTTTCAAACACCTGGTCCACAGGTGTGTAATTTTAGCCCTGGAATTCAATAACATTTTCTGTCCTGCACCCCACCCTCCTGGACTGGTGCCTACCCCACTAATCGGTTTGCTGTCTGGTCAGATATGTAATAAACCCTCTGTAGGGTGGCCCCTGGGACAGCCCCTCCACTGCCTCACCGCAGCCTCTAATCCTGTGGCCCACTTTGTAAATCTCCCGATATCAAAGTTTGCAGTTAGTGGGGGCCAGGCTGGACGGCGCCTTCCTTGGGCCGCATGGCAACAGGACAAGCATTCAGGTTTTTGTGGGTTGATGAAATGCAGTGAACTTGCAGGCTGTAACATACTGGTGTACTGTTTTACTGTGTATTATTAGCTGGTGTTTCTGTTCTTGTCAGCCACGTATTCCTGTTTGGGAATTCGTTTTCTTAGTTTGTGGATGGGATCAGGCAAGGTTGCTGTACTCTCAAGTAAAACTCTTAATGTGGATACATTGAGTAAAATCCACAGCTGTTTCAGTGAATAGGTGCTTTCACACTGCAGGAACCTTTTTTCCCCCCCAGGAACCAGAACCTTTTTCTGGAACCAGTAACCTTTGTTGTATTCACATCGCAGGAACTAGGCCCTGCGTGCATTTCCAAAAAGCGCCTGTTAACTGACATAACTGGAACCATTCAATTGCATGGTTCCAGCTATATAAGTGGCGGACGTGGTGACTGTGCTTTTGGGAAACACACCCCCGATTTATAGTTTCTCTGAGGCAGTTCTGGAACTTTTTTTTTAAGTACCTACTCCATACTAGGTACTTTTTGTTTGGACATGAACTATTGTCGAGATGCTTACAGTGATAAACTTGCTGATTGGATAAGCCAAGAACCAGCGTGGAATTGCTGGGAAAAGTCAGAAGTAGCGGAGCAAAAAAATCCCATACGATCAATATTATTGTATCTTACATACATTTAATGCATTAATAAATAATTTTTTTTGCTTGTATCTCCATATTTCTGCATCGGAAAATTGAACTTCATCTCGTATGCTTTTCTCATACTTTTGTTTAATATCACCTGTTTTGGTGGAGAAACTTGCCAGCGTTTGTTAGCAGGATAATGTTATTTTTTATTTAGTGAGAAAACGAAATATCAATCTGTTGGCCAAATTTAATAAAAATTATAAACATATTGCAGGTCGTATAAATAAAAGGCGTCTGATGTGTCTCGTTTTGATCGCAATTGATTCCCCCCGCCCCCCCCCCCCCCCCCCCCCCCCCCCCACCCCCCACCTCTCCCCTCGCCTTTTTTTTTTTTTTGGTTTTGTTTTTG
>JAODKE010000088.1:14947568-14958359 GCA_026779605.1 Mormyrus hasselquistii
GTGGGCGTGTGTCCCGGGGTGCTCGGTGTGGCGGCGGGCGGGGGGGGTGGGTTGGGCTGGGGTGGGGGGGGGGGGGTGGGGGCCGGTGTGGCGGGGGGGGCTGGGGGGGGGGGGGCAGGATGTTGTATCGGTGGTCTGTTAGCCACTGCTGGGGGGGGGGGGTCTGCCGATAACTGGCGGAAGTGTTTCTGGCTCAGAGATCTGGAAAATTCCGCTGGGCGATGGTCACCTCACACCGCCTGGCTAATCTCGCTCCTCCCAGAGTGACCTGTTCATCCCCCCCAGAGCGGTGTGCCCCAAGCATGTCTCAGGAAAAGCCTGGCCCCCTGCTTGTTCTCTTACTGTAAAAACAATACGGATGGTAGCCATTTACTATGCAGGTGTTGTCAGTAAAAATAAAAGCCTACCTCTGAAGGCATAAGCTTAATGTCTGTTTAAAATGATGGTGAGGGTCTCTTAGCTGTTAAATATTGGCCATAGTTACAGCTGTGTTTTTAATTTATCTGATGTTTTTCTGTGTGGATATTTCCGGGGGCTGTTTGCGGTCATCCTGGTGCTCAGCTCCACTCTCTCGGTACCTCTGTATACAATTATTAATTTGGGCCTGTAGCCCCCTGCTGTCACTATCCACCCCTCCCCCCAACTGGGTTTATTAAACACGGGACAATGCGGCCTTTGTTTATATTTGGACGGAAGGTTGTGGAAGGTGATAGAAGCTGGCAGAGTGTCCGTACCCGGGTTGGAGGAGCATGATGGCAGGGACGGCGGGTTAACGCTACCTGGCACGCGACACCCACATGTCACGGGTTGGCGGTGTAGATGGCCTGCCAAAGCCCCACCCCCTTCATCTTGCTGGCCGATCACTGGCTCCATCCAGCCCGTGAGGTCTGTTTGCATTCAGCCTTCTACTCTGCGGCTTGGCGATGTCAGACTGCAGATGTGGAATGACAATGAACCCACACCCCTCGCCTCACATACGATAATTAAAAAAAAAAAAATAAAAAAAATCTAAGTAGGTAGTTGGTGAGGTCAGTTTGTAATGGTTCGGTTGAAGGAGGTCTCTACCATGCTATGTGTCCTCGCAGTGCCCCCTCTGTGCCAGCGGGAGCTGCGGCTTGGTGCTTTGGGCATGTCGACACCAATCAGGACTCGTTCCTGAGTCTGCAGGGTCTGCCGTGTGCTGGCCAAACTGGGGCCTGCTGGTTCTGGGCCTTCTCAGTGGTCAGTCACCTCCAGTTCCCTGTCTGTCTGCTGAAGGCTTATGCCAGCTGGTCGATGGTCCTAGCCCCCTCTGCCCTGATTCCGTGACCAGTGTGCATCCCGGTGACAGTGCTTTCTGGTCCCCTGTCCCTGATTCACCCCCGAAACACAATCAGTTGGATGTAGCTGTTATGAAGTCTGAGAACGAGCAAATGAGCCTTTATACTGAGGTTATATATTTCTGATTGCGTGATAATTTACGTGGCGATTCTCCAACTGTCAATTTAATAAAATTCTCCTGCATCCGGCTCCGTGTACGTGTCTGTGGGAGAGGAGCGTGTTTCTGCTTCCCGGCCTCAGCTCTTCCTTTTTTCTCCCCCCCGCAGGGAGCGGCGCCACAGCAGTGGTCCAGGCGGCCTTTTGCATCCCGCGCAAGGAGAAGGTGGCCATCAAGCGGATCAATCTGGAGAAGTGCCAGACAAGCATGGACGAGCTCCTGGTAACGTGGACACGCTCACGTGATGCATGGCCTGGGAAAATTACACAGCGAGACCTTAAAAATGATGGATGTTCAGAGAGCTTCAGGTTAAGGTTCTGATGCTTTTACCATCTGATGCTTTTACCATTTCGTTAACATGACAGATATAGCTGATCTGTGTTTGCGTATAAATAATAGAGTAGTGGGTGACATGTTTGAGTCGGGCGCCTCATGAGGTCATCGATTGGTTGCCTGAGCACGCACAGCCCCTCCGTCTGCGCTGAGGCGTTTCCTGCGGTGTCTGTCTCAGTGTCGAGCCACGTCGGCGTGAGTTTACTCACGATGGCTTCCGTCTCTCTGCCCCACTGCCGGTTCTGCTTTCCGTGGTCTGGCGGGCGTCCAGAAATGCTACTCGTGTCAGATACACGCGTGTGATTAGGACATGGATGTGAGGAATGCAAGGTCTGGTTTGGGGTCGTCCGCAGCTGCTGTGGGACCGACCAAGTTCCCGGTCAAAGGACGCATTACATATTCTGCCTGATCACTTCACGAGTCTCTTTCCTGGGTCCTGGCCAGTACAGAAAGGATGGAGTTTGGTAATCCTGTTATTTCAGTGCCTAGAACATCCAGGGGGGCTTTATATTAGGAGGTAGGTGTGTGTGTGTGTGTGTGTGTGTGTGTGTGTGTGTGTGTGTGTGTGTGTGTGCACGGGTCACCCTGCTCATTAACCAGCATCAAAGTGGCTACATTGCACTGTCCTGGATGGGACATCCCCAGTCATGCGCTCTCTCGCCAAGGGGATGGCTTCCACAGTGACACAGTACAGCAGTTTTCAGTTTGTCTTAGAAAGGTTGTTTCCAACTAGGCTAACAAGCCTCTATCTTCAATATTTGTGCCACTCTTATGGACCCTAGTCCTCATCAGATTTGGCTGAAATATGAAGCATTTTCCATCAGAAGTCTCTGACATCTCTGTACCTTAAATGATATTGCAATGGTCATTGTTATGAATGCTTATTAAAATGGTTACCGCTAGAACCAGACCCTTTATTCAACTGTTACCTTTGTTCATTTAAAATCAAGGCATCGATCCGACGAGTCAGTCTTGGTTAATTTATTGCTGGTATATAAACTTGGGTCAATATTGAGTCAAACTTGGCAGTACCATAGCTAAAGACGTAACTACTAAAAAATGGAGATGATTGGATTGGACTGTCAGCCTTGTATGAGGGATTTCATCGGCCACCACTTAAAATTTTGGTACAGTCTCCCAGCTTGTTCACTGTCTCACTGCCTGCATTATATGAAGTGTTTGCTGCATGCAATCATGGAATCTTAAGAAGAAGTGTCACTGATATCAGGTTCATTGCAAATTTGTGAAGCTCAGATTGAACCAGTTATTGGTGTTTATTATCAGTATTGGAAATACGAGCCAAATGTTTCAGTTATCAGTATCTGCTAAAATTTCCACAACGCTGCACCGCTGCTATTTTTGTAATTAATCTGAACATTAAAGTGAAAGTATGAGAAGTGCAGTACTGATATATGAATGTCCTTAGTTGGGTGATTCTATGCTTCCTAGAAAGAAGTAGTTGGGCAGTGTTAGAAGGTCCTGTGTGCAGCCGCACGGCTCATTAACTGGACGAGTTCGCTTGTCACTGCAAATAATGCGTCCTTTTAGTGAGGGTCCCGGGGGTCCTGGAGCTTGTGGGTGAATGTTCCCATTCATCAGTCCTTACTGAAGCCTGCAGTCACCAGCTAGGCAGAAATTTGACCCTCGTTGTCTTTCCTGCTCTTCATGAACGTGGACTGTTCAGGTCAGGCTGCATGGATTTTTGCAGAACCGCTGTGAAGAAAGAACACACATAGGCCAGGGTACCCTGCCGATTTTAAATCAAAGTGTTGGATCTGGTTCTGGTCCCACTGAAGTTCATGTTCAACTTCTTTGAATGGCGTGCAGCCCCTAAGCTCCTAAATGGAATGGAAATTCCTTTGGGAACCAAGTGTCTCCCAACTGTTTTTGGCTCTCTTGACATTGGCTAAACAATTATTTTTAGACCTGCTGTGGTTAGATGAAGTCAGGCCTCCTCGGTGACCTGGAACTGCTATTCGCTGCTGTTGGTGCTCATCAGAAGTCTTATTGCCAATAGCAGAAGCCTGTGATAATCATGTGAGTTAAGGTCTTCAGTTGACTGTTAGCCAGAAGTTAAGCTCTTGTTTGATAGGTACTGTATACAGAGTTTTGTTACTGTGCCTAACATGCAATTGGAAGCATTAAAAATTAAGGGTTGCTGGTCAGACTACAGTCCTCGGGCTTTGGACAAGCCTGTGGGTCATGCTTGGGGAGAAGGCATCACTCTGTGACTCCGTACACTGACATCATTGTTAAAGCTGTGCCACTAATGTACAGAAGCAGAATCCTGAATGCTGCTAGGAGATGTGCGATGAATGCTTCGTCTTTATAGGTCATCTCCAGGCCATGTGTCAGTTGGTCACTCATACGAACAGGAAAGAAAATCATATTCGAAATCATAATATATATGTCTGAATATGGACTCAAAGTTGTGTTGTTTGTGGGGTTCAGATGCTTGGAGGGTGAAACAGTGGAGTCTGCAAGTTCTTCCATGTTTGTGTAAATTTCCTCACAATGTCCAGTCCAGTTTTTTCCGGTTGGTCTCCTGTAGATGCCTCCTAGACTTTCTGTGAAAGTGGTACTCCGGCTAGGATGGCGTCCCTCCATTTTGCAGCTGGGTTCCCCATGCTCCTACAAGCAATAAGTTGGCCCTTCAGTGGAAGTGGTGCATCAGTGCTCTGTGGTCAGGTCGCTATGGTGTGAGCTGTCAAGTGAGCTGCTAAGAGGCTTTTCCGGAAGGAATGGGTGGGTTGACTGCTCTTACCGTCACACTCGAATCTTTGGTCAAAAATTGTGCACTAAAGGCTCACGGTGGGGTGGGAGTGGTGTCAATTGGCTACTGAATGTTTATCTATGAGATATGACAGGAGGTAGAAGTGAACGGAATGGAGAGAGGCTAGTTTGATATGATTGGCTGATACATGGCTTTGGGTTTGCTCCCTGAAGTACAGCCTCCAGCCAGGGTGTGGCAGTGTTGAGATTTCATTGGCAAAAAGCAGCAGGTTATGGAGTAGGCAGTGTCTTGAGTCATTCAGCTGTTGGTGACATGTGCCGATGAGTGGCTGCAGGAAAAAAATTCTGTCCCGCTTTCTGTCGACTGGAGCTTGCACAGCATGCTGTGATGGAGCCCAGAACACAACTCGGGGAACTCTTGGAGAAGTTTGACAGTTGGGGCTCTCTGGATTGGAGCTGTGCTTTCCATAAGCTGGGTGCAAGCTGATCAGCTCCTCCATACCATTGTCATTGTTCTCAGGCTCTCAGGCACAATCTGAGGGTTTTTTTTCCCCAGCCCAGAATGGTTTTTCTTTCTCCTGCATGAAAGTGAGTCCTCAGGCCTGCGGTTGGATTATTTCTTCTCTAATTACAGTATGTTTCGCTTCCTTGGCACACCGCCGCCAAATTGCCTGCTCTTAACTCGCTTTAGCATTGATCTCAGATGGGACTTTCTGCTGCGGATGCCGGTGCGATCTGGCCGCGGAGCTGCCGTGCGCCTCAGGAGTGGCGGTTTGAGCTGGTCCAGCCTCTCGCTTAGCAGTTCCTCATTCGCGCACGCACACCTGGTCATTTAGGCTAAGCCACGGTTGAGACGTTCCCTGGAAAGGCTTAACTTTCTGTTTGCTGAAGCATTGCTCTCATCCCTCTGTGTATCAAAGAGAAATCTAATTGTATTACTGATATTAATTAATATTTGCCAGCCAGCAACGAAGGGCTTCTCTTTTCCCAGGATAATCTTTGAGAAGTAATTGCAGACGGGCCCGTCACTCCCTCCCGCCTCACTGCAGTCATGCACAAGTTAATTTCCTGCATTTTTGTTCCGTCCTGTCAATGTCGATTCTCGTGTAGCTTACCCTTGAAATGCCTCTTGTGACTGAAAATCATTCTCACCTCACTTCACCTTCCTCATGCCTCTGGGTGTGTCTGTGAGCCCTTCTAATTGGTACATGAGTGCAGAGGGTGGCACTCGCCTTCTGATTGGTGCATCAGTGCAGAGAGCGGTGCTCGGTGCCAGGGTGAGGCCGCTGATAAGGGCAGGTCCGATATTGCTGACACGAGGCTCTTTAGAACTCTGGCTGGGGGGGAGGCTGGAAAGAATCTGGGGGCCCTGGCTGTGGAGCCTGTTGTGAAAGCCCTTCCCTCCACTTGGCCCTGCTGTTCTGCGACCCAGAAAACGCAGCGCCTTCCATTCTTAGCTTCCCTTCCTTGTTCGCGTGCCAAAAAGAGGGCCGAACGCTCCAGTCTGATTGGCTGAACAGATCTCTGAAAATAAGAAACGAGTAAAGACTTAAAGGTGGTATTAAGAAATTGCAACGCGTGAATTCTTCTTAAAGGGTATTAACATGACACATCAGGGTGTTTCCTGGAGTTTACATCATGTTGCTGGGCTGTGGGAGGGATTACAGGGAGAACATGAAAACTCGCATACAAACGGAAAGGGTGGGGTTCAAACCCCCAACCCCAGATGTCTAGATGACGGTGCGACCAACTGTATCAGAATCCTTTTTGGGGCTGTTAATCCTTGTTTTGCTTCCAAGCTGGGCAGAGTTGTTGCTGGTTCAGTGCGATGTCTTGTGTTCAGCTGACATGGTTGTCGTCTTCATTCCTTTGCTGCCTTCCTCCCTGAAGGCACTGCCTCACTTAGGGGTGAGTTTGCGCAGTAGGAGGCAGGCTGGCAGCTCCTACTTCAGCCCCGCTTGAACTGCTCTTTTTGAAATCGATTGAATCGGTGAGGTGTGACTGATCCCTGAAGGGTGTCCCATTCTCTGTTGTGCGAGCTTTGCCCGATGGATGCTGGTGGCCGCTGGAGGATCCCAGTGTGGAGGTTGAAATAACAGCACCTGTCATGTGGTCCAGCAAGAATCTCGGGCCTCTTGACCGCTCAGGCCCACTTGTGTCCTTTGAGCTGCGGTCCCGAGGTCGCGGGCTTTCCTGAGGTCATGGGCTTCTCTGAGGTCATGGGCATCCCAAGGTGAAGGACTTCTGTTTGTACAAAGAGTCATCCATTAGCTACAGGTGACTGGGGGTCGTTTTATGGGACGTTAAGGATTAAATGCTTTGGGAATTAGGGAGACGATGATTACATGCTTTCAGCTATTCAGGGTTGCATTAATTAAATGTCATTGTGAGAGGGACTGTTGACGTGGACTTCTGTGAATATGACAGTTGAACTTGATGCCTTTATTTGACAGTTATAGCAGCCTACAGGAGAGTGTGACTGCAGGTGCACAGACATATAAAGTATTGTATAATTAGGTGTATGTCTGTATAGCACAAATCTATAGAGCAAATGATTTGATCTAGTGCAGGTTGGCCTGGTTACAGATTTCTATCTAAAATAAAAGAAACTGGTGGTTTTAAATCCTGACATGACTGATTTTATAAGCATTTGGATCTGCTTATAAAATCCACGAAATGTGTCTATTACTTGGTGGTACCTGTTTGACAGTAACCCTGTTAGAAACCGTGTTCCAGTGGCATTCCCTTAAGAGTTCCTGTCTTCTGCCGCGTTGCATGTCTTTTGCACATGGAAGTATGTGTGTCCACTGGTGGGCCTGCCATTTTACGCACCAATCATCCCTCTCTTCACTTTACAAAGAGTTTTCGATAAACCTGGTGTAAATAACTGAACCATGAGTTATCAGAAATATCCTGTAATGGTACGGATCTGGTGGGAACAGAAGTGTTACTTTGTTGTTTCGTGTCATCGTTTGTAGGCATTGTGGGATTTATTTAAATTTGTTTCCTAGGAATGTGACAGCCTATGAATATTTCATTTAATCCCCAGCTATGCAGTAAGAGAGCGGTTTCCCCCCTGTGCGTGTGTAGAAATAGATCTGTAGGGGTTAGTTCTCGCTGATAAGAATTCTGTAGTAAGCAGAGTGCTTTTGAGATTTTACATTTTACAGGAGGATAAAATGGGATGTGGTGTTTTTGGAAGGTTGACCTTCCAGAGATGTACTGGTTTCTTCTGATGCCCAGACGATGGTTGTGGTATTCTCCCTGAGATCGGTCATTACGGAGGACCTCGCTGAGAGGTGTGAAGATCAGGCGGCTCTTTACTGACTGCAACCACAAGTAGATGAAGGGGAAAAAAGTATTGCAGTGGATGCAGGTGGGAAATGGCGCTTGGGTTAGCTTTGGATTAACTTTGCGTTAGCTTTGCATCAGCCTCGTGCAACTTTAAGGGGCGTAGCTGGCTATAAAGCCGCTTAGATGTGCTTCAGGCTGTCAGTATTAATAAATAAAAGTTCATGTTTCGGTTAGTCTCTGGCACTTTACGCATCACTGCTGATACATAATGAAATTCGCTTTTAACCATCGGCTTGCTGTAATTAAATATAAAACGGCAGTAACAGGAGAATCACTTCCCTTTTTATATTCATTTTTTTTTATAATAGATATTTTTAGGTTGGGGGGAAATGGCCTAAAAGCTCCCACTGTTCAGTGATGCTTTGCTCAGAGTGGCAAAGAAGATCATTGTTCTCATGCTTGTCTTTCAGATAATTTACAGCTTGGAATAATGGTGGCCCCTTATAGGCACATGTGGGGGTCTTTGAAAATCAGTTCAGGATGTGTGCAAAACTTTGGGGTGGGGTGTGTGTGTATCAAACACCCATGCATACATATATGAGGGATTTTGAATGACAGTCGACAACAAACATTGCCATTTACACAAGTACAGGTACACTGAAGCTTCTCTTTGTTGACCCCCATCTTGCTCTCCATAGTTTGGCGGTCATAGCACAGGGTCACGTGCAGCGCCCCTAGTGCCGGCCAATGGGCATGTGACTGTTCTGCTGAGGCCAGAGCTCGAACCGATGACCTTCTCATCACAGGTGCAGAGCCACTCAAAGCCACCAAGTCTGGTATAAATGCATCATTTTATAATGATTTAATTCAGGGAGAACCGAGAAAAATACAAAATGTCATAAAAGCCTGATTTGGTTGATTTTAATATGTGACATTCAAAGAAACAGAAATAGCGGTTCACAATATTGAGAAACGATCTGTGGATTGGAGTCTCTTTATTCACTAGGGTGGTCCTTAAATATCAGCTTCTGAAATTTCTTGCTCTCACCCCATCGTTTTGTTCTTTGACATCAGAAAATGTTTTTGAAAAATTTACTGGATAATCTTTTAACAAATTTAGGGGTTCCTCAAATACCTTGAAAATGAAAGATTTTAAGTTAAATGTGTGATTCTTGCCTATGGCAACATCTCATTGGTATAACCTGCTCTGTGTAGCTATGCTCAAGTTTCTTTTACTTATTTATTAATTTTGGAATAAACAGTTAAACATTCCTTGCAGTGTTTACAGTAGCCATATTGTCTGCATCATTATTGCATAATACTTTCTAATTTTCTAAAACCTGTTAGAGTGAAAATTAATTATTCATAAGTATGGGTGTAACGATATACTTGGGCCCTTGATGAGATGACACACAATATTGGGTTCACGAGAACAAGACGAGATGATATTTTAACAATACCTTAAGGAAAACTTCAAAGAGGTCAGAAATTTGACTTCTCAATTGAACATAAAATAGAATAAAAATAAAACAATATAAATAACAAACATATGACTGGGCGATATGGAAAAAATCTTCTCTCGATTTATTTATTTATTTTTTTCCCCCTACCAGCCGATATTGGTATATAGTCATCTCCCGCCACGTCGCGCTTTGACGTTCACGGCTTCACTCTCACGTTTATTTGTATATTTATTTAAAACTTGAACGAGACAGTGAAAATGCTTCCGATACGTAGCGATGTATCATCTTTGCTCTTCGTGATTAAATGTACAATAATATGATATTTGTAACGTCTAATATGTCTTATTTTCTCTTTTTTTTATTGGGTGTAATATATTGGGTAATACGAGTGTGATTGTCATGACCTGCCTGTACGATCCTCTTGTGTGCCACGCCCCCTTATTAACAAAGTGTGCAGCCCTGATTGTGACCAGCTGTTTTCTGTCCATTTGATTCATCCGGTGTATTTAAGTCCACGCCAGAGTCTGTAACCCCAGGTCTGTTATTTGTGATTTGATGTTACATGTTCCTGTGTCCTGCATTTGGAGTGATTCCAAATAAACCCTTCGATCCTGATTCCTCGTTTCCCTGTTCCTGCTTCCGTGTCCAGCAATCATAAGAGTAATGGTGACTAAAGGGTGTTATTTCATGTCTAGAGGGCTCTAATAATGTTAAAACCCTTATTTAGAAGGTTGTAAACAGGTTTTCTGTGCTCTATTTATAAATCGGATATTCTCATAGTTAAAGAATCCTACTTCGTGGAAGCTTGTTTATCGCGGTAGAATCTGGGACTGATTAACCGCGATAAATGAGGGCCTACTGTATATCACAATACAAGTCAAATCACTGTCAGACCACCTTTTTATTCCAAACTGAGATGTGAAAACACCATAACGTTAATTGTAATTTAAATATTTATTTTGCCAGAAGTTGAACATAATTGTTCTGTAGAACACTGGAATAAATAAAAAAGGATGTATTTAAGAAATAAAAAAGAAAATCAAATCAGGTACTTTAGAAAAGGTAAGTAGTTTAAACAAATAATACACAGAAAGAACTTAAACTAAATAAACATAATGCATGTGTAATTGTATATATTTTAACTGTTTATATACAGTGATGCTACAAACATATACTGTACATACATACATATATGTATGGCATGCCAAACAGGAAATATTTAATCATCTTTGATATATATGGAATGAAAGCCGGTACACTGTATGTACAATGAAACTCGGAATATATGGAATGAATACCGATATATATTTAGGCAGTTGTCAGCGTTCACTCGATCTGTTTACCAACGCCGATTCCATTAGCTTTCATTCCATATATATCAGGTTTCATGTGTGTGTGTGTGTGTGTGTGTGTGTGTATATATATATATATATATATATATTGGTTTTTTGATTCGATATATTGCGGGTTTCTTTGTGTGTGTGTGTGTGT
>JAODKE010000088.1:14960188-14990040 GCA_026779605.1 Mormyrus hasselquistii
AGTCAAACGAACCGCGCTTTGGTGGTCAAACGCACTCGGGCACGGTTCACATTGCCTAGTGTGAGTACACCCTGAGTTTACAGGGAGTTACCAATCTCAGTCCCTCGTAGGATGCAGCACGTTTCACTTCGCTTTCCTTGGGGAAGCTCTCGTTTTGTGGCCCTCGCAGAAAGTTCCGGAGGACAGAGGGAGGCGGGGCCTGCTGTCCGTTGTCCTCATTCATCAAAGAGTCTTGGTACCTTGCTGGAAAATTGCAGGATTTGCAATCCGTGTGTGATGATGTCTGCTGTGATGGACAAAAACACTGTGCCCCGGTCGTCCTTGCAAATAAACGTCTTAGGGTTTCACGGTCGTTTTTCACGGTTTTGTTGCAGAAACCATTTGCTTTCCTGTGAAATATTTATCTGTCTACAGGAGGTTTAACGTGTCCGGGTTTGATAGGAATCAAATGCTGGTCTACAGAAGATACTTTGAAGGATCCCTGGTTATTGAAGGCCGCTTTGAAGCCTACTCTCTCCATATTTCCTAGCGGAGCATGCCAGACAATATCCAGTTTGTTATGAATTATTTATGCGTTTTCGATGGTTTTCTTTGCGCGCGTAGGTAGATGGGTTGAAATACAATCCCTACTTGAAGTACACTTTCAGCTTTTTTTATGTTTCTTCTAGTGAGTTTGGGTCACATTGAAGTAGCCCCCCCCAACCCATAGAATCTCCTGATCCTGCAGCCTCTAGATGCAGCAGAACTGGGCACACGTGCTTCTGTGTGTGTGTGTGTGTGTGTGTGTGTGTGTGTGTGTGTGTTTTTTTTTTTTTTTTGCTGTGCTGTGTGTGGATCTGACTTGTTATAAAAGTGGTTCTGGCTGAGAGATCTTGCCTCGGGTGTAAACACAGTGACCCTGCCCTGTCCTGGGACTCCCCCTCCTGTGATTACAGAACGTGATGCTGCTTCTGACCCCGTGGGAGGTGGGGTTTGCTTGCTTCACCCTGATTGGTTAATAGTGCAAGATGACCACGCCCGCAGTGAGTTTCATGGCCCCTCTGCTGGCTCATGTTCTGCTCCATATCTCTGGACTACGACACTGTAGTAAAACTATTCATAGCCAATAATTCGGTGCTGTATGTAAGTTGATAAGATGGTAAATAATTTACCGAGTAAAAATAATGAAAATTTATTGTGAGGACATTTGGGAAGCAGCGGTGGGGGTTTCCAGTGTCAGGAAGCTTGGGAGGGAGGGGGGATCCTGGATTAGTTTACGGTAGCATAATTACCCTGAAAAGACCCTCTTGCAGCCGCTCTGTCTCTGCTGACGACAAGCTCCTGTGACCTGCCCCTGTGGCTTGGCAAGTGCAGCTGTCACTCCTGGTTGTTGTAGTGGAAGGGATTTGGTGTGTGTGTGTTGGCCCACTCTCCCAGAATGACAGGACTTCAGGTAGGCTGGAGGAAGCATCAGCAGAGTGGCAGGGTTCGGGGGGGTGTCAGTTTGGGGCTGTCAATGCAAACAATACGAACAATCTGGCATGATGTCGGCATTGGGAGCTAGAGGAGGCTCGTCCCAGGCCTTGGTGGACTGACGGCCTGCGAGGGTGACCATGAGGAGAGGAGACGATGGTTTTTCCATGTTCATCCTCTAGTAGATGAGAGAAACCACCTTCCACTCCAGCTGTTTGCTTGGGGGGGGGGGGGGGGGGAGTCAGGTTGGTGTTACACGGTGACTTGGGGGTCCTGTGGATGTCCGAGTCCGGTTCTGACGGCTTTGGCAATGTACACTGGCCAGAGTAATTGGAAGCAGTCGTATCGCTCACTCGTGCGAGCGAAGTGCGAACGGGCATGCAGAGTCCCAGGGGAGGTTGTTAGCAGCACCAGGCTGGTCAGGAAGACCGGCTGCTTCTGAGCCGTGCAGCTGGCCTGGACCATCTCCGCTTCCCAACTATAGGATTAACGTCATTAAGTTAGGAGCTGGATCCCGGTTCGTCCGAAATCTCATAAGACCTTTTCTCTCCTAGTTAAGACGTATGGTTCATTCTTGTCTTTTATTCAAGTTCCTCGAGGGTAGATCATTTGGCCATGGCTGGTCAATGCATTCAAATAAGCAGCCAGAGCCTGATCTCCTTCTGCTCTACGGGGGAAGCGCTGAAGCAGGGATGGCATTCGTGCCAAGCCCGGGGCCCAGCGTGACGGCCGCAGATCCGTCTGGGCAGAGGGAGCTTTTGTGTTGGAGGCAGAATGTCGTGTCTCCGAGCTCCAAATCCCTGGCAGACAGGCACCTCCCGCCAGATTGAGCGCGCGTGTGTGTTAATGGAGTTGTTGTGTAGCACGGCGTGGGAGATCGGCTCATTCACGCTTCCCGTTTGACAGCTGCTCTCGTTTCCTCCTGCTCTTGATGGATCCTCTGCGTCATCACGACACTGTAGATCTGGTAGATGCCTGGTCTACACATGCAGGTGAATGCTCATTAATGCTCGCCCCTGACTCTGTCACCGTAGCTTGGCCGCGTCTCCGTCTTGCCTGAAAGGTCCTCCGGGATGTTCCTGTGCGGCAGAGAACGCCCCGACGTTTGCGGGGTGGTTCCGTCCTTTATTATGGTTTGGGCTCCAGGTCGACTGCAATGAGACAAAGGCCCGCCTGCCACCCGTGGAAGTCGCTCAGTGCTTGGCTGCCATCGCGACCGGCACACCGCCAGACTCCGTCTGCCGCTTCTGGAGCTGGCGGCCGTTTAGGAACTATGAATCATGCACTCATCTCTGCAAATTACACCAGGCAGAAGTAGTGGGGGGCGGGCTCTTTGTGTGTTTAGCTCAGGAGCTGAGCTGGGGTGTCAGGTGAGCTTCCATTGGCCATTTCCCAGGATGACATCATCCTGTCAGTGGCGGGTGCTGCATTTCCATCAATGAAGGGGGGCAATGATTTGGATGATAAGACCATCCACTTCCTGACACGTGAGCCCTGTGATGTCAGGGTTACAGGAACCTTATTCTTCTCATGAAGCCATGCATGGAGTTGGGCCCCCAGCTGACTGCTCCCTCTCTCTTGCCCCCCTCCCCCCAGAAAGAGATCCAGGCCATGAGTCAATGCCACCACCCCAACATCGTCTCCTACTACACCTCATTTGTGGTCAAGGACGAGCTCTGGCTGGTGATGAAGTTACTCAGTGGAGGTAAGTCACCGCTCAGCTGGTTAAAGCTTTTCTGTCCCAGCATGCTCTCTGGTCCCATAATGCCTTGTGGCAGGAGCGAGCAAGTGTGAGAGAGAGGAAGGGAGGACCCTCTGTTCGTCTGGGCTTAGGACCCATGATAAGTCGTCAGCAGCCCTGGGGGGGAGACAGAGAGCATGCTGGTAATGTGACACATGAGCATCTACATGGACGGGTTATGGGCTTTTTCCAGGTATGAATGCGTGGAGTATGTTTTGGTGGATGTTGCAGAGGCCTCAGAAGTTTGTCAGTGTGGGGGCAGTGCTTCTGGCTGGAGGGAGGGGAGGGGGCGGCAGATCCACTCCTCTGTGATTCGCCTTGTGCAGATGTGTCCCCGTCACATCTCTATCCTGTTTCTGATGTGTGAGTGACCAGGCCAGACAAAGGTCAGACGGAGCGGAGCATCTGTGGCACGCCCCCTGCAGGGAGCAGCTGGGAACGCAGCGGCCGTTACCGCCTCGGCGTCGCGTGTCGGCTGATAACGCAGACTTTGTGCGAATACCAAAGGCCTCTGGGTTGTGGACTTGGTAGTGCCAGTAGTGCAGTCAGAATTAATAGGGTTCAGCTGAAGTATCTCATGTATATGTTGGAAAAAAACTGATTCATAGTTTGTGACCTCACTCCCAAAAGATCAGAGATAAAAAGGATAAATTTTAAAAACTTCTTCCTTGTTTTATCGAAAATCCCAGCTCTGTTATCCCCAAAATCCGCTGAACGTGACCTGGATTTCCGTCGCCCCCCTCCTCAGACACCCCTGAGAGTGTTGAGGCGCATGCTCAGAGCTGCCTCGTCCGGAGGTAGAGCTCGTTACAGTAATTTACTAGCCGCGGGCTCCCATCCTCTTGCGATAATGACCAATGAACTTGATATACGATTAAACTGCCTGCAATGCAATTTTATTTTGCAATTTTATTTTGAATAATGCTTTTAGAATATACGACCCTATAAAGACGCCGCCGTCTTTAAATGTGCTCACTGCAGTTAGTGGTTTTATACCTGCTAATTATGCTCTTTTAAAGGTTTTATCCTGATCTGGGCTTTTACATAATGGTGACGAGCATGAGATGCTCAGTCCTGGACATATATTTTTTACGGGAAAGACTTTAGGGGTAAAGTGGCATGTCTGTGTAAATTTTTACAGATTTAGAAATTTACGGAAATTTATGGCATTCGACAAGGTTTCTGCAGAGTCAATCAACAGCAGTCAACAGGGCCTGCCACAAACAGTTTTGACCGTAACGTTTGAATTAGGATTTCTTACAGAAGGGCCCTTCCATCCTCGATTGGAGTCCAATATATCGCCGGCTGTGTGAGATACTGACCCATTTGCCAGCATGTGGATACTGCCACTGCGTCAGGAAAAGTATAACCGGATGTTCGGGGACTCTGCAAGCTGTATGTTGGAATGCTCTAATTGCCAGTGGTCACATGACCCCCTCGGACAGCGGGAGCGTGTTACACCCACTGTTGTCTCCCGCAGAGCGCAGTAGGCGTCTCTCCTTTCCAGTTTGTTGTAGGTCCCTTTCGTGATGCAGAGCCGATCTGTACGTGTTTGTAAAGTGCTTCGATGTCATCGCTGGGAGTTTCCAGGGAATTACCAGTGAGATCATTAATCCACGGCTTCTTTTTATGGAACACGGGGCTTTGTACTGTAAGGCAGCACAAAGACAGCGTGCTCTGCTGATCTCATCACAAAAGACTCGATGGAGCTCCCCGATGATTAAAAGGACTAATTGTTGATTTGATGACACCGCGGAAGGTTCTTTGGCTCTCCTCGTTTTTTGCGTCTGAGTTACCCATTATGCCGCAGGGATCTGTACTCTCCATCCTTCGTTGACGTCCCGTTGGGAGGCTTTCAGAATGCTTATAAGCATCTTCTCTGCCATCACGTTCTTGGGTGTAGCGGTACTGTACTTTTTCAGTGATTCATTAGTTGGGAACTTTTTCTTCTTAATTATTGAGCTTGCCAGTATTATTGATGTCTGGCCTGGGACGCCCACCTCAAAACTGTGGCCCCGTTTATCCAGGTCATCTTTGCCAAACTGCCCTCTCCTCAGGCTCTTCCACACCTTTCTGGTGAGGATTTATCCTCATGAGTGACCTTGAATGCTCAGCCAAGACCTGCGCTATCTCGCTGCTTTGCCCTACACGCCCTGCTTCCTGCCTGGCCCTTCCCCTTCTCGACATCTTCCTCGTCCTCCTCCTCACCACAAATCACATAGGCCGGCCGTCGCTTTTACTCTTGTCTGCGTTTATGTATATAGGGACGTCGTCTTTTCCGGTCACGGGTCCAGCTCTGTGGCATCGGCGGCTCTGTTAATTCCACGCTGCCGTTGGGAGGAGACTGAAAACGACGCAGGTTGAGGGGTGAACATCTGCCTGACACCACGGGGCCGTCTAGAACCTTCTCTCTAAGTGCGAGGAGATGAATGACCCGTCCCTAAACTGGCAGCCAGCCTCGTCTACAGGGTGGGAGGGATTAGATGGGAGCCGTTACTGGGGTGCAAGTGGATAGACCCTGGAAACAGCAGAGTCCCGCTTTCAAGGGGGGAGTCCGTCTGTGCTGTGCATCTCGTGTGCAAGACACGTGAGCCATGGCACTCGAGACCCTCCCCAGTACCCTGAATGTGCAGACTGTATGTTCTAACTCCCCACCAAAATGCCCCCCCCCACGTCGTCGACTTTAATCTCGTTATTTTGAAATGCAGCGATTTATCAGATTGGGCTGAAATGCAGAAGGATGATCACATCTTAGTACCTTTTTATCTTAAGATAAAATCCTCTGTGTCTTTTTCCTGTAACCAGTCCGATGAATTATTTATGACCTCGTGACAGAATACTAAGTTTATTGGGAATAATTGCAGCGGGAACGGTTTGATTGAAAGACAGCTGAATGAAAAGCATTTAAAGTGCTGGTTGACGGATGAGTGTCGCTCTTTTCTGTCCGCCAGGCTCTGTGCTGGATGTCATCAAGCACATCATCTCGCGGGGGGAGCACAAGAGCGGTGTCCTGGACGAGGGCAGCATCGCCACTGTCCTGAAGGAGGTTCTGGAGGGCTTGGAGTATCTGCACAAGAACGGGCAGATTCACAGGTACGGCTCCCCCTCTTCCTGTAATCTGCACTTTTAATTAAATCTTTATTTTTGTGCCGGGGAGTCTGTCATCACAAACTCATACGGTGTTTCGGGGTCTTGGTCACATGCTGGTGAATGTGAGGCATCTGTCTGAGCTTTGTATGTTCCCCCCCCCTCCCGAGGTGACCCAATCTCACCTCCTGCACGTTACACACGTCATTGGCATAACTATGCCTGGCGGGTGCTGTGCAGTGAGACTCACGGAGGTTATGGCTTACTGCCCCATTTGCAGGGGTGGACCATCAGCTGCCTAGTTTAGCCCCCGCAAACATCCTCTTTGGGGGGGGGGGGGGGGGCATCTCTCCCTGCCTAAATGCTCGGGGAGCCATATCAGTCCTGTCTTAAAGTTCACAAGTCATCTTCTTCCCTTTCAAAGACAGCCTTGCCGGCAAGCCCTCCCCCCCTCTCCCCATGGTGGAAATGAGGCAGGATTTCAGGGAGATGTCCTCAGCGTTTGGCAGCGACGGCTACAATGACACATGTTTTAATCTCGCTCTTTCGCTGACTCTGCTGTCTCTGTGCATCTGCTCAGCAGCCTTACAGCTTCAGTCGAGAAGCTTTTTATTAAAAAATAATAAAAAAACGTTAGCAGGGGAAAAAAGGGCTTTTTCAGAAGAAGCGCGTCTGTTTACCTTCGTTTGGTCTCAGCTCTCTGCTTCTATTTCAGTTTCCCTGTTTAGTTTTCTGACTGCAGTGGCCTCTGGTGACTGTCAGAAATGGCCGCCCGTGCGTGCCTCAGACTTTCAAACACTGGCAGCACCTGTTGTAGGACCCCCAAACCTAGACGAGGTGCCTCGTGGGTGCCTGCAGACTGGAGGTGTCTCCATGGCGATCATTAAACTCTGGCGATTACACACCACTGGCAGCGTGAGATCAGACCGCCTGGGTCTCCTTTGAGTGGCCGTTGTATATTGTGCTGGTTTCTCCAAAGCAGACTCTGGGAGGGTGTATATAAAGTAACCTTGGACAGATTTGTGACCACAGGGAACTTTATAAACTGATGATCCTGGTTTCATGCTGGCAGCAGCATTTGATTACTGACGTGCGCAACGCAGGGGCTGTGTGTGTGTGTCTGTCTGTGTGTGTGTCTGTGTCTGTCTGTGTGTGTGTGTTTGTATGTCTGTCTGTGTGTGCGGTTGGGGGAGCATAGTGTCATATGCAGGCTTCACTGTCACCTCAGCATGCAGCCAAGCCAAACGACACCACAGCAGAACCCTCTCCGTGTCCCTTGCTCAGGACCTTTCTGTCGGATCCAGACAGCCTTGGTTTTCCTGCGTTACTCCGCTCAGTTTTTTTACTGGCCCACACAGCACCTTTTGGAATGTGTAAGTAATGCTGTTTGGGCCTTGTTGGGGGGGGGGGGGGACAGAGGCCTCCTGCCTCCCTCTCGGCCCAGAAGGACAGGGCAGATCTGTCGGCATTTCACATGGCACAGCTGAGGTTGTCCCTTAAATGTCTTTCATTTCTTTCAGTTTTTATACTTCTCTGAAAATCTTAAGTGTTTCGCGTGGAGAACAGAGATACTTGACAAAACAGGGCCATGAGAACCGTGCTCAGGGTCGTTATGCTTTTAAAACATGAATGATTTTTCCCTGAAGGTAGGATGGTCGCAGATACGGGTAATGTGTTGTGTTGAGGCTCTTCTTCCACTTATGCTGGTCCGTACTGTTGTCCTATTCAGAGGAAGTTGACTAATGGGTCAGGGTGGCTTTGGAGTGTTTGCAGTCTCCTCTGGGATTCCGTGTCGAAGGGAGACTGGTAACATGGAACAGACTCCGCCTTCAGCCCTTTGACATTTCAGGGCTGCACTGCAGTGGGAAGCCTGTCCAATGTGGACAGTATCCAGTATCTGCTAGGGTGGATGCATCATAACACCTGGAGTCAGGTGGCCCACGACTGAGTTGTCCTTGCCATAAACATTGATGCTAAATGTTATTTTCCGGTCCCACTGGCCAACAGTCCCTCAAGCTGATGGTTGTTTTTTGGGCCTGAGGATTTCTGTATTTTGCTGTTGGCCTTTGAACCTTTTGGCCATCTAAATTTCTCTCATCCTGTCACTCGTCAGCATCTGGCAATGGAGCCCCTTGATGAAGGCACCTTCTTGCTATCTTCTAACACTCAGTGAAGCGCTCTAACGCGAGAATCAGATTAAGATATGGCTGAAAGTAGCTTGTGGGCATCCTGTGGTGTGGAAGGGATTGGTGACCTGCTGTTCACACTTCCTTTGTTTAGTTTGTTTTAAGGATGCATATTGCTGTTGCTTAATTATTAATGTCCTGCTATTAACAATTGCTTGCGCTGTGCAGTCGGCGGTCATAATCCTTGCTCCTCTGGGAGCGGTGGTCCCAATGCTGCCTTGGCTGTCGTCAGGCGTGGCGAGCCATCCCTGCCTCTTTAGCTTCACCTTGACTCACTTCATAGGCTTGTGAACTTCAAGGTCTTCTGCTGTCCCTCATCTGTAGTTCAGTAGGTCACATCAAGCCACAAGTACTATGCCCAGTTCTATGTCCATGCGGATAATCTCATGACATTTCCGGAATTGCGTGTCCTGGTTTGAACCATGGATATGTTAACCGATGTAAAATGCGAATGACCAAGGCCCGGAAGGTGACCTCATCAAAGTCTGGAAGGATGGCCACTCTTATATTCGATGTCAGAGACAGAAAGCAGTAGGACTCACAGGTTCTCCATTATCAAGGCTCCCATCAGGGCGATGGCAGACCCGTTGATGTGAAGTGGGTTTATTGTCTGTATTGAAACACTGTTGAGTATGATTGGTGGTAGGGTGGCTATTCCAGGATGGTGCTGATTAGGAAAAGTGAGATGCTGGGTATCTGCTGTGAAGAACCCTTGGAACTAAGTGGTGTTGGCTTCCTTGCCTCTGCTTTTTACTTTAGACAAAAACCTTCAGAAAGTGCATGCAGGACTAATGCAACAGTAGCGGTGGTAAACTTAAAACTTTAAAAATAAACTGCATGATCTTTAAGTGGAACCATCATTAAAATTGCATCGTTTGCTAACTTTTGTTTCCTGTTACAAAGGAGAAATGTTTTAGTGAAACTTTAACCACCCGTGGTATAATATCTGTAAAGAAAGGAGATATGAAAAAGCCTGATCTCGACCCAGCTGACAGTCGCAGCTGACGCTGTGAGAATTTCATGTGCGCAAATTGCAATGTCGATATTAATATTGCACACCATCCAGCCCTATAATGTAATGTAAAATAACAGCCTCTTTTCAAATTCAAAACACAGTACCCGCATTGTCATGTCATTCAGCAGTGGTACCAGATTTTATGGCAGTTGAAAACCAACATCTTGACTTTTTTTGAAGTACCAGAAATATGGTACCTGGTGCAGTGGAAAAGTGCCTTTTGTGTAGTGCACACTAAATAAGAGTCGACATGCGCCATGTAACTTCATAGCAAAGTACTGACAACCGGTCAAACGGTCAGAGAGTCCCCCCCCCCGGATGTTGGCTGCCCCCGAAGGCCTTGGAAAAGAACTGTGGGGATCATATGGTGGCAATGTTGGACAGAGTCGCCCATCCTGGATTTGAGTGAAAAGCCATGGAGTTGGTTGGCGTATTAGCAACTCTGTGATAGGATATATCCAAGTGACATCCGATCATTTTCCTGTGATTTTCCATGTCCGCTCAACGCCACTTCTCAGGTGTCGGGGGCTGAGAGGTGGTTTTCTCGAAAGGTCAGACGGGGCTACGTGGTGTGTCGTGGGGATGGTCTGTAACATGGCAGAATGAGAAGGGGTGATATTTAGATTGTGATCACTTGCAAAACAACAGGAAACTGAAACTTAGCACTCCTACTCTTGCATTCTAGGGTGGATTAAGACCACACTAGCAGAGAGTTAGGATCGAATGATGCATTATCTTCAGGCTGATATTTTTTGGGTTGATCTCTCCTTGGGGGAACTGGCACCATCGTCCCTGATGGTGGGACGGTGTTTGCCTGGCATGCCGTCTCACGATGCTGCTGGACCCCGCTTAGAGTGCCACAAGCTGTCAGAGAGACGCATGGCTTTGCCGTCGTTCTCCAGATGCGGCCCCCCTACGCTGGCGTGACCATGGGTGACCCCCCGGTGTGAGCCCGCTCTGTCAGAACCGGTCAGCATCTTTAGGCGGGGTGATGGGACCGCATGCGTGTGAGGCTTACTGCTGGAGGAAGGACTGTGGGTTTTATTATAGGAATGGGACAGCGGACGTGTTTGATGAAAACAAATTCCAGTTCTTTGGGTCATGGAATTGGGCACTGGGGTGTGTGGTCTGGGTTGGGGTATAAGAACACACCCCAGGCCTGAGCTGCCCTGAGCTGCCCTGAATTGTCTGTATCTGCCCCCAGCTTCCAACATCAGCATTTGTGTGCAGCAGCCCGTGTGGAGGCTGACTAAGCTCTTTCTTTGAGCCTGGCATGGTCTGCTGCCTCGTTGACTGCTTTATTTGCTTGTTTGTTTTCTTAAAGGGTTTGCATGACATCTTACAGGAAGCTATCAGCACATATGGAGGTTCATTTAAATCTGATTGAACCTGAGACATAAACCCTATTATCACTCCAGCTTAGTTCCTAAACTTTGCGATGTATTTTGCACTCATACACCCATGCAGCCAGGTCTCCCACATTTGGGATTAATTAATGAGTTAGTTAATGGTTGTACCAGCATTTTTGTTCATTTACAATTACTTATTGACTGTGATTCTGGCACCTCCCTGTGGACAAACACAGAAGTGACTAAATGTCTGGTGGATTTCTCCTGCAGAATAAGAGATTTTTATTGATGCCTGAAAGTTCTGAAGAGGAACATCAAAGCTGTGCTTTCAACAGACCTGCTGAGGAAGGCCCAGGCATCCTTCCTTGTCAGCTGATCGTTTTTGTTTGTTCCTGGGAGATGGCAAGACTCATTCCAATTGGCCGTTATGTCCCTGGAGTCATTATTTCATGTACATCAGTTCAGCCTGTACTCTGTGTCAGGGAAGCTGGTTGTAGGTCGTCAAGACAGATGTTTCCCGTCAGGCCATTGGTGGTTTCTCGATGTCCCGGCCGCTGGGCTCTGGCTCGATTTTGAAAGAACTTGTTGATCAAAGAACAACGTCGCATCACAGGTCTGAAGGTTCCCCTGTCCAGCTGTGTTCCCGGACATGAATTCCACCAATTCATAAGACCTCACAATGTCGAAATATGAAGGAAAAAAAAATGTGACAAAGACAATTCAAACAAGTATATTGAGGGTAAGGCTGATGTTAAGATGCCAACCTACCCTATTTGTTCGTCAGTGCTGCGTCTGTTATTCAGGTCCACTTAGTGGAGCACAATGATTTTCGTGCTGACGATACAGGTGGAGTTTTTTGTTTGTCTAGTTGAGAATGGCGAGTGGCAGTCCTGTGGGCTGCCGGTACAACGGGCTTCCTGTGGTGCCACCCGCACCGCGTGGAAACCAGACACCCGACAGGGGAACAATGGCTTTCTCTGTTTGGCTCTGCCAAGAGAGAGAGCGAGCTTGGTGGTATCCCCCCCCCCACTGCGCCCTGTGGTCCGGATGCGTACTCGGTCCTTCCACCTGCTTTGGTGCCAGAGGGTGGGAAGGCATGGACCCTCATGATATGGTTGGGATTAGGATTAGGGTTAGGATTAAGATGAGATTTAGGTTAAGATTAGGATCAAACTGGAGTTAATATTAGAGTTAGGATAGGGCTAGCGTTGAGGTTAGGGTTTGGGATAGGGGTTAGGGTCACGGTTGGTCTTCTGCATTGTGTCTTTCTAGTTTCTTTACTGGGCCTGGGTTTTTATCATGTGTCTCCTGGAGGGCTCACAGCAGAGTTGGGGGTGGTGTATGGGGTTTGCTGAGTGCTTGCAGTCCTCAGCTAGCGGTCGAGCAGCTTGTTAACGTGCCACTCTCCCTCCCTCCCTTCCCGCTCTTCTTGTAGGGCTGAGCTTCCCGGAGCAGCTATCGGCATCTTTCAGTGCTGCTTGGGCATGACACTAATGCAGGCTTGTGGTTTTTATCCTGACAGGGACGTGAAGGCTGGGAACATTCTGCTGGGTGAGGACGGCTCTGTGCAAATTGCAGGTAATTTGTTCCCGTGGATGGGGAGAGTGTGTGTACATGTGTGTGTGCGTGTGTATCCGCTCCAGTATTGGGGGGGGGGGGGAGGGTTCCCAGGGGTTCCAGCCATGCCAGCTGTTCTGATCTGCTATTAGCGTTAAATCAAATGCAGAGATATATACAATACAATTAATGTACACTTCCCAGCATCACAGTTACTAGGTCAGAACACTCACTTTCTATCAGGGTTAAGGTGCAACTGGGGTTTAGGTTAGCTGGGGTTAGGGTTAGGGCTACATTTCAGTACCTTTCAGATATGAAAAAGCTTCCCATTATAGGTATTTATCTATTCAAATACAGCCAGTCCCCAGGTTACAAACGAGATTTGTTCCCTAAGTCTGTTTTTGAGTTGAATTTATAGGCAAGTCAGAACAACAATACAGTACATGGTAATAATTATACAGTAATAATAAATCTAAGCAAATGCAGTGCTGCATTGTACCTCAAGCTGACGAGCTTATTGGGAACCATTGTATTTAATCTGAATTTTTTTATATATTAAACTTAATGGCAGTTCGTTTGTATGTACTTGTACTGTACATGGTCTGTGCAGTAAAGGAGCCACAAATGAGTGGTGAGCCCATATTGCAGAAGTTCTTTGATGAATCTTGATGTTCTGCTCATGGAGAGCTGGTTTCCGGGCACCGCTGTCCCTCAGTCCTCTTTGTGCTGGTATTTCCAGACGTCTCTCCGCCTGCTTTCCCTACATGGGCTGATCTTGTGCTGGCAGCCAGCCGTTCCCATGAAAGCGAGAAGTCCCGGCATCCTGAGCCCATGCCACACAATCCTGTTTCTCCACAACTGTAACCTTGAGTTCCACAACACAGCACTTTAGAATCTTGCACCCTCAAACCATTCGGTTCCCCGCTGCAAAGCTGGAATGTGTGTGACTGCAGGTCACAGCTGACATTCTGCTGAAGGTCGTCTGATAGCTGTGTCACTATTGACTAGTACAATAATTAAAATGTTGGCTTTCGCACTCTTGTTTTTAATTGCCTTGCTCGTTTGGTTACCCTTTTTCCAGTCAGTTTTTCCCATTGAACTGCACATCCCTCGGAAAGCCTGATCTTCTCTCAGTAGATAATGGTTGAGAACTGAAAGAACTACAGAAACTATGACTGTCCCATTTGTGTCAGACTGTGTTCCAGAGTATTCCGGCCATTTTCTCTGGTACAACGCACCACCTGAGGATCTTGATTTTTATATTTACCATTTTGCTGAGATTTCTCAGTTTTGGGAACTTAATCTACTTCTCTGGCCTTGTTTTATATTGGATGAATGTAAAGTCCGAGGATAATAAAATATGCCCGTGTCTGCTTTATGGGATTTTTATGGCTCTGCTCACATAAGCAGAAACACATGATAGATGGAAGTGTTTGTGATTTTGTGAGAATTCGAGGGTGTTCACACCATCAAACAAGCCCCCACCATTCCAGCCTGTTTGCATTTCTGCCGGATGGCCCCTGTGTTGCTGGGTGGGGAATTTTCCAGTGACGTTCAGCATGTTGGTGCATTCCTGGGATGAACAGAGGACACGATCCACTTGGCAAACATTTCCGGCTCTGCTGGAGCGGTTTTGTTTTTGGATTGACCTGATTTTCAGGGCTTTAATACTTAACTTAAAGTAGCATGTGAGCAGTGGTAAAATCTGAGGTCTGCATTTAATGAGATCCATTCTACTAATCAACATCTGAATTATAGAAACGTGCACCATATGTACTATGTTGGGTTTGCATGGTGGGTGTAAGTTTTATTTAGAAAGCTGCTTGAACATTTATCTGAACATGGGCATTTAGCTGTACTACTCCATACTTGCTGATATGAATCTTCCGTGCTCTTTAGTTATATTGGGTCTCACTACTTGTATGAGCTCTGATTAACTCTGACACGTCCTTCACTGTAAAACGCAGCCCATCTCTAGGGGAAGTTCTCTCATCTCAGCACATCGTCCAATCAGACCCAGCAAGGATCATATGTATTGGCCAATCAGCACCTGCTGGAATCGTGCTTTATCCAATCAGCATCCTCCTGAACCATGCGTAACAGAACTCGATGAGCAATTCACCTTTGTTAGTTGCGGGACTGCAGGTCATTCCTGCGGTGTACAGAGAGAGACTCGGAATGCCTGACTATGCGTAAAACAGAAAATTCTGCCTGACTCTGTGCTTTAAGTTATGGTTTTAGTATCTGCTTATGCATGCCTTGGGGCTCTTGGCTCTGTGCAAATGCATTTCACCGCCACAGCCGGCTGCAATTTTGAGGCTCCCTCCTGCCCCTCGCATTCCCACCCAACATCCTACGCAAGTTGCCTCTGGGGCTCTAAAATCCTCCGTAAACCAGTGCCTTCCGTCAGCCCCAGGGGTTGCTGAGTGCCCTCGTGTGCCAAGGAATGACTAGGAGACTGCGTTTGTCAGCCATTCCGAAACACCATTGACAGATATCCACAGTGGTGGCGGTGGCCGGCTCCGTTTGCCCCTGATGTGACTCTCCTCTCATTGTGTGTGTCTGTTGGAGATTTGTGGATGTGACTGTCCTCTGGTGTCCCTGCCTATTGAGCACAGAACACTTTCTGCTCAGCAGTTCCATCGGTTTATTCTTTATCTCTGCCCTACGTCTTTCAAGAAGCCTGCTGTGAATCTGATATTTTAATTAAAAGCATGAAATGAGGCTCTCTGCCTTTAATAGCGCCTCCGGATCTGCTGATTGTTACTGAGACGCCTGCTGGTGGCACTCTGCAGCCTTTTCAGCCCGACAGGCTCTCTCCTCCTCTCTGTCAATATCTGATGCATAATTGGGCCCAAGGTATCAATGTCTGTCCATGTCATGCTGACTTAGGAAATCAATTCTGTCCATTTTCAGCTAGCCCAGACCTTTCTCTGCGTCCGTGATGATTAAAGCTCAGACATCAGTTCTGTCCATGTCACGCTGACCTAGGAAATCAGGTCCGTCTTGCAATAGCCAAAGACACCAGCTAACCGAGACAATCCTCTGTCCATGACTCTGACTCTGTCCATGTTAAGGTAGCTTGTGAAGATGGTTACTTCTTCCTGAAGGGGTGACCTGAAGATCTGTGTGTCCTTGCCTCTCCCTCACAGATTTTGGCGTCAGTGCCTTTCTCGCCACGGGGGGTGACATCACCAGGAACAAGGTTCGGAAGACGTTTGTGGGGACCCCATGCTGGATGGCCCCCGAGGTGATGGAGCAGGTTGGTCACTCAGTCTCCATGAGGTCACACGGGCATTGCAGGGCATTAAAATACGGTGTCTGGCTAAGTGGATTAGGACGCTGTTCCTGTCGTCTGAAGGTCGCCAGTTTAAATCTCGTGATTTCACCCCTGAACAAGGCCAATAATCTCAATTTTCCCAGGGATTGGCTAACCCTCACTGTCTGCTAATATGTTAAGCTTGTGTGTGTCTTTGTCTGTAAGTCAGGAATTTGATGAAAATCATTAGTGTGAAAACTGCACGCCCTCATCGTCCAGCTTTGGTCAGAGGAAATTGCTTGCATGTAAAGTTGACTCCTGGCTGTTACCAGCCAGCACCCTCCCTTGGCTGTTGGCATACTCCTGCATTCTCACTTATGCAGATCATTAGCCAATCTCACATCAGAGAAGCTTTTCTAAGAATCTGTTGCCCTTCTTGGCTCTCGCTGAGTCTTTGGAGAGCATTTGGCCAGCCGTAGGGTACATGCGGAGCCTCCCAGTGTGCCAGGTGGTCGTCGGGTCCTGGTGGAGAAACGCACCCTTGTGATGAGCTCTACCGTTGGGTGATGCCTTCTCACGAAAGCAGCAGTCTCTCTGCCTCTATTAAGCCATTTACAGCCTGGCTCGCTATGATTAGGGGGCAGTCTGAGGCGTAGGTGTTTATGGGCGCCGGAGAAATGTGGTTAAGCACCACTGAGTAATCCCTTAAGCTCATTTCTCAGAAGTGAGCACCTTATGTCCAAACTTTGGCATCGCAATTACCGATGTGACACTAACATTACCAGACTCAACTGCTGTGGGCATATTGAGGATGATTGGACGTATTGTTGAGCTTGGCAGTTTTTGCACCTGTGATTGGGAGGTGTCTGGTTCGAATCCCAAGGTCAGTGAAGTGATTTCACTGATGGGCTCCTTAACAAGGCCCTTAAACCCCACTTGCTCTAGTGTCTGATCCTGCTTTCTAAAAAAAAAAGTATGAGATAAAACATCTAGTGCCACTTTACAATAAGGCTCCCTTTTGCCACTTGTAAATGGTAGTAACTCTTTAATAAAAAAAAAACCGTGTTATAACTTGTTTAATTGTCTATGAATAATTTACAAAGTGTTACAATCTGATCAATAACCAGATTATAAACCATTCATGAACCCTTTATATGGGTAGCCTTACTGTAAAGTGGCACCAAACTTCTGTCAAATAAATAAAAGGTAAAAAGTATTGTTTCTTTTGGTGCACTAATTAATATCATTATCCCTAATTATTTATGATTAATTACTCAAAAATAGAGGTGCCATCCCCATCAGACAAAGGGGCCAGTGGATGTCTCACTGTCTCTCTTTGTACTTGCAGGTTCGTGGTTATGACTTCAAGGCCGACATTTGGAGTTTCGGGATCACGGCCATCGAGTTGGCGACAGGGGCTGCCCCCTACCACAAGTACCCTCCCATGAAGGTTGGGAAAACACCACCTTGTCATTCTACAAATTAATGGATGTGACTGGGCATGTAGCACTGTAGTCTCACACCCGCAGGGATGTGGGTTCAAATTCACCCTGAGTGTATGGGCTTTTACATGTTCTATTCTTGTTTATGTGGGGTTTCTACCAAAATCTGCAGTTAGGTGAGCTGGTATTTCTAAATGTCTGCATTAGATCAATGGCTATGGAGGTTCGATGGATACATAAAACTGTTTAGTGACAATGAGAATGTAAAGTTTGATGGGAGAACCATGTGGCGATGCTCATTACTGCCCCCTGCTGATGGAGGACATGAAATGCAAATGAAGCAAGCTTGCAGCAGAAGAAATTGGACAGAAAAAAATAATAATATATATTAAAAAAATAATTAAAATAAAAATGTAAAATATAAATAAAAATGTATTTATTTGTTCGTCATTTTTTTAAATCTCTGCACTGTCTACCATTTGCCAAAAAGCAAGAAGGCCAGGAATATCTGTGCTTTTCTGGGCTGTGGATAGATTCATAGGATCTGGATTTTGGTTTTCCGGTTTTCCAGCGAGGAGATGGATTTTGGGTTTCCTGCAGTGGGGCTCAGTCGATCCTTAAATTCACACAATTACGTCTTGTAGCCCGTTATAAATCGACCGCCTCCAGCTTTTCAGGGTGAATTATTCTAGGATAACTTTAAGGCTAAATTGGCGCAGACTGTGATTCTGTGCTGCTTCTTGCTGAGAGCATTTAAGGTAGAACATCAAAGGGCTGTTACCGACACGTTTCCCAGTGCGGTGAGTGACATGTTTTGCCTCTCTCGCACGTGTCGCCGGCCTTTGTATGTTAAAAATGAAGCTGCAGGATCGTTTTCATGGCTTAGGCTGCTCATTTTCTCCTGCTTGCTTTCGCTTGGGGAGTGTGCGCTTGATATTTGCAGGTTTGGAAGTTAATTTCGGCATGTGGTCGGCTCCCGTAACCGATAGGATTCGGATAATAAATCATGGGTCTTCCCGTCGAGCCTTTCTAAGCTCTGATGGATGTAATATGAGATAACAATGTCGCTTTTCCAGTGATAATACCAACAACAAGACTTTTACATCTGCGCCGGGGTTCCTGTCTGTCTCAGAAGCTGATAGATGCCGGGTTGAATTATTTTCAGTCAGAGGTGGCTTCCCGTGGGCTAATTGTCAGGATGTCGCCTTTCTTGTCATATTTCCTGATGTGCAGGGTTTTTGCTCTCTGGTTGTAGCTGTTCGTGGCTGCCCGCATTAGCTTCTTGAAAGGATTCAGTAACGAGTAATAAGAGTCACCACAGGTAGCGCAATGCTTGTGAAACTTGGCCCCCCTTGGCACCGTTTTTGACAGGGCGGTATTGATTGGCACCATCTCACAGGGGCGAAAAAAGCGCATCGGCGCCGACGGAGAGCTGCAGTGAACATGCAACACTTATTTTGTTCCGGGTCTTTCCAGGTACTGATGCTGACCCTGCAGAACGACCCCCCCATGCTTGAGACTGGCGTCACGGACAAGGAGGTGGTGAAGAAGTATGGCAAGTCCTTCAGGAAAATGATCTCGCTGTGCCTGCAGAAGGACCCAGAGAAAAGGTGCGTTAAGCTGCAAACACGCCACCGACTCATCGTAAACACGCCACCGACTCATCGTAAACACGCCACCAAAGCCGCGGTCGTGCAGCATGGTGCGACCCCGGTGGGTTGAAACTCTCTTTCACAGTGCTTCCTCTCCCAGAATATAAGGTCCTACCTGGAACCTGGGATTAGCTCTTGACCTACAGGAAATTCCCTTTGCCTATTGACACCCCCTGCTTTTATGAGTAGGAGACCCTTTCACAGTGAGGATCAAGCGGCCTGCTCCGGCATCAGGCAGGCCTGCAGATGCAGCCTCCTTCATTGTTTATGGCCCTGTTTGCAAGAGGTAATCTGACCAAATATGACCTGGAAGAGGTCAGGATGCGCTAACCACTTCAGCCTGCTCTGAAGAGCAAACTCCAGCCATAAAAAAAGCCTGTGTCTCTTAACATTTTATTTAGTACAGGATGAAGTTAAACTGTCAAACTGTAGTAAACTCTCTGTTTGGATAAGGTGTAGGATGGCGACAGGGAAGCAGAGCTCTGTGGGACACTGAGGTATATAGTGATACATCAGCACGGCCTCCTGTTTGGTTGCGGTTTGATGTCTTTAGCCTGAATGCTAACAGCTCTGTGGGACACTGGGGTATAGAGTGATATATCAGACCGTCCTTCTTTTTAGTTGCGGTTTGACATCTTTGGCCTGAATGCTAACAGCTCTGTGGGACACTGGGGTATAGAGTGATATTTCAGACCGTCCTCCTCCTTAGTTGCGGTTTGACATCTTTAGCCTGAATGCTAACAGCTCTGTGGGACACGGGGGTTTATAGCAATACATCAGCCTGGCCTCCTGTTTGGTTATGGTTTGACATCTTTAGCCTGAATGCTAACATTCCTCCCTCTGCTCTTTCAGACCGACGGCAGCAGAGCTGCTGAAGCACAAATTCTTCACAAAAGCAAAGGTGAGAGGGTCCTGCCTGGTTGGGCCGCCCCCCCTGGCCCGACTCTGGCATGCCCCAGCATGGGGTCTGCTGTGTAGGGGAGAGCATAGCTTTTGGAGCGATTCATACTTTGACAAAAGGGAGGATTAGCCAGGGTCCCGGCCTCAGGATGTGATCTGTACCGCAATGGCCAAAAAGCTGGCTAAGCGATCAGTAGTCCTTGCTTCCCCCGGGAGCACTAGGTCCCAAATCGCCCTCATCAGTAATCTGATTGCTCCCCAATTCAGACATATATATGTGTGTGTGTGTGTGTGTGTGTGTGCGCGCTTGACTGAGAACTAGGATTAGACTATCATGGATGAAATCTGACGAGGCATCGCTGTTACGTTTTAATGTGTCAAAACCAATGTTTTGATTAGTTGCTGCATGCCATGGTGTTTGACAGGACCCAAGGCGCAGTGTCGCAACCAATTGATGGCTCCCTGCCCCTGTGACATCATCAGAGAGTGCCTGGTGCTAGACGCAGTGTTTTTTTTTTTTTTTCCTGCAGAACAACGAATATTTACAGGACAGGCTGCTTCAGAGGGCTCCCACGATTATTGAGAGGTCCAAAAAGGTGGGTCTTCATAAAGATCTTTGCTAGTAACTGGGAGCGGTGTGTGGACAGGCTTCTGTGCCTGTCTTCAGAAGGTTGCCGGTTCACATCCCATCACAGATGGGTCTCTGAGCATTAAATGTAGATGGTAACAGTGGAGGAGTGCTCAAAATGCAAAGTGCAGGCTTGCTTGATGGGCCGAATGGCCTCCACTCGTTTGTAAATTTCTTATGTTCTATTCTGTGTCACACTCAGCGGTTTTGCAGATCAGGACCCCTTTCTGCAAACCAGGCTTCTGCACTTACTCTATGGCTGAAGGAGGGTGTTGCACAAAAACAAAGAGACAGGATGTAATTTTAGTCAAAAATGCAGCTTTTGTTTTTAATGTCAAAGTACTTCTGTCATTTTTTTGCTTAGTGTCTTTTATTCCCCGCGTACGCGGCGTGCCGCCGCATTTCCTGCGCCTTGTCCAGGTACGCCGCGTGCCCGGCTCCAGCGGCAGGCTGCACAAGACTGAGGACGGCGAGTGGGAGTGGAGTGACGACGAGCTGGATGTGGAAAGTGAGGAAGGCAAGGCTGCCGTGGCGGCAATGAGGGTGAGTGGGTCAGGTCGCGGGTCACGCGGCACCGGTCACATGACACGGGACATTTGGCACAGTCTTCTTTTATCACGCCTTATAGCCCTGGCCTGCAGCAGTGCACTTTATGAGCTTGTTAAAAACACACTGACAGATTTATAGGGGGAGACTTCCAGTATATTTTCCTGGCATTAAACCGCGTCATACTGCTTTCCTTATGACACGGGGTTCTTCCTTAAGCTGCTGCAATTAGGCTGCCATGGACACTGTGATCCTATCCATAAAGAGCATCACTGTAGCAGTACAATGTTCTAGTCACCCCGGGGGGGGGGGGGCTGTTGTTCGCTGGGCTTTTGTTGTGGGCAGTTTTTATAGATGCCTCTGAATTATGAGCGGAGGTCAGATGCCACTGTTACATGCCGCTCTTTGACAAGTTCATTGTGTTGGAATTTCAGACGTCATGCTAAATGAAGGGGGGGGGGGGGGGCGTTTTAGTACCAGTGGCACCCATTTTGGGCTCACTGGTGTGATCGAGTGACCATTTGGAGGGGGTGGGATGGAGAGCGCAGCTGATGAAAGATCGTTGACCTTTGAAAGCGGCAGTGCACAGAGGTTTTAGAATCCGTTGGTGCCAGAAAAACAAGCCATGCATGCTGACTTAAGCTGCTGAAACCCACACCCCCCCCCCCCCCCCAAAAGGGTGCTCTGACATCGAGTTAAGAAATTTCCCTCAGATGGTGAAATTGAGTGGAGTTTATTTACACTTTGATTTGTGCATTTGGAATGACTGAAGTTGTTCTGTTACTTAGATAATCAGGTTAGCTGGCAAATGATGAGATCCTGATTATGAAACAGACGAGTAGCTGGGGTGTTTTTTGGAATGCGTATTCGATTTCTCAAACTGATGCACAGTAAATGAGCACTTCATAAATAAACTGGCAGTCTCCAGTGATAATTAATAGGTGAATTACAGAAGTGCTCTATTAATATGATGACTGTGTGGTATAGAATGGTAAACATCAACTGCTTGGAACAGTATGTCTGTTCCTGAGTCAGCATTTGTTTATGTCACCTGCGCGGGGGGCAGGGCAGGCTCACCTCCGAGGTGACTGGAAGGCAGTGCCTGTCCTCTGTGACCTTCCCCGTCTCCCACGCGCCAATGACGGCCTGGGGCCTCACTCTGGCCTCGGGGTGAGGAGGATCCGCAGCCTCTCCCTGGGATGAAAGAAAAAAGAAAAAAAACGGTGTCCTCTGAGCAAGCGTTTACACTCTCTGTGTCTTTGTTTTTCCAGTCACCCAGGGTGAAGGAAGGTTCCCAGAATTCAGAGGTGGGTCCCTGCCACGTGTCACATTCATACTTGTCGATTGCGTGTCTGAAATCTAACCATCCTCCTTGCTTAGTGATTGCATAACTATTTAAATAACCTGATCTAAAGATATTAATTAAGTCTGCAAAAGAACTTAATCTCATTTGAGAGTGTGTTATTATTGTGTTTGTTTTTGTGTCAGATTTACCAGCCAGAGCCTTTAAGCTGTCATCTGCAGCCTTCCGCACCAGGCCAGGTTCAGCTACCTCAGCCTGCTGGCCAGCCTCCCTGCCAGCCTCCCCCAGCTAACGCGCCACTCGCTGCCCAGGCTTTGGGGCCTGTGCAAGGCCAGCCTGCTCCCATCCCACCCGCACAGGTATGGGACCCCCCTCCCCCCACAGGTCGAGGATGTTCGCATCTGGAATAGCTTATGATGTGAAAAGAAGCCCCCCCCCTTTACAACCTCAGATTTCAGAAACACATTAAAAAAAAGGGGGGGGGGGGGTACAGGAAATTATTCCTGTAATTTAACAGTCTGATCAGTTACAGGGGGGAGAGTCTATCCACAGCTGCTTTGTCTCAAAACCCCAGTGTAATGTAGTTTAGTGCAGTGCAGTGCTCTGTGATCACTGGAGATAGCAGCTTCCTACAGGACATGCCCTTCCAAAAGCACCCACTGCAGGCAAAGATTTGGGAGTTTGAGATGCCCTGATCTCTTTGGGACAGGATGGGGAGAGCACCACCTAACCCTGTTCAAAAGCGCTCTGGGGGGTGCAACCTTGATGAGCATAAGTGGATGGATGGATGGATGGATGGATGGATGGATGGGTGGATGGATCGTGGGTGGGTGGATGGATCGGTGGGTGGATGGATGGATGGATGGATGGATGGATGGATGGATGGATGGATGGTTATTTTAAAAAAAACATCCATTTACCTGTCAGTCTGGGCCTTCCATGCCAGGTCTAACCCAGAACCAGAACCCTGAGATGCGCTACACACAAGTCAGATTTTTATTTTTTTTTTAAATATACAAACGAGAGGAGGCCATTCTGCCCATCAAGCTCGCTTGGGGAGAACTTAACTAATAGCTCAGAGTTGTTAAAATCTTATCTTGCTCTGATTTAAAGGAACCTAAGGATTCAGCTTGCACTACATTATCAGGAAGACTATTCCATACTCTGACTACATGCTGCGTAAAGAAGTGCTTCCTTAAATCTAGCTTGAAATGTTCTCCCGCTAATTTCCACCTGTGTTCACTGATGTCCTGTCTCAGAATGGGACGGTCAAACAGTGAGGAAATGATTGTTGGGACAGTTTCTCAACATGCCATCTTTTCTTCACCAAAATGGCTCAGTGGGCTAAGCCTCCGTGCCTGTGATTATAAGGTTGCCGGTTCGGCGTTGGTACATCTGTGGGTCCTTGAGCAAGGCCCTTAACCCCCAGCTCCCTGGGTGCTGCTATAGGTGGCTGCCCTTTGTGGACAGCCTGCAGTCACCTATAGAGAGCAAGTTGGCAGAGGCATGAAAAGAATTTTCCCACGGGGGTCAATAAAGTGTCATCATCATCACTTCCCAGCATCGTGCTTGTTCTAACATGGCCATTAATGGCTCTGATCATGAAGTCTTTGTCTCCGATATCTGTGGGGGGGCGGACTGCTCTAACTTGTGTCTCATGCCTCCCCCCTCCAGGTGGCGACAGCTGCCCTCGTGTCCGACGCCCCCCAATCACCCATTAGCTTGGTACTTAGGTTGAGGTGAGTGTGTTTCTGCCCCTGCCGTGGGTAGGGGGGGTCACGTTACCCCTGGACCGCTGACTGGTCCACCTTTCTGTCTCACCGCTCCTATCCTGGCTTTAACTGCTCATTTGTCTTGTTCTTTATGGTCACGATCTTTTATAGCCTTTTTAAAGCCAACGTCTGTTCTTTCAGATCCTGGGATCCCATAAACAGCGGTGAACCAACGCTCTCTCTGTGTTTATTTCCTTAACCCTCAGTACTCAGGTTACAGCAAACGGCTTTTAGTCTCACCACTTTGTGTCTGTAATTACCTCTGATTGGTGTGACTCACTGAGGACAATCGTAATTGAATCTTTCAGCTGCTTAATTACTGTGCCCCATTAATATGACAGCAAAGTTTAATTTGGCCCAGTGGTACATCCTTATTTGATAAATTTGTGGAAATTAAACGATGGTGATTGGCATGACTAATGAAAATCCAGACCCTCTGTGCCTGGCATCCAGTACCCGCAGTTAACACAAGAGGGCAGCACTACTCAAGCTGGTCTTTCTGATTGCATTATTACAGGTACCCTGGAGGTCAACTGTGTTGCCTGAGAGGAAAAAGTTTAATTTCCATTCAAGGAAATGTGCTATCAGTTCACTGTAAAATTATGTGTTGTGAATTAATGGTGCAGATGTTTTGTTAAACTGTAATTCTAAAAAAATTTTTTTAAATGGATGATCACTCGTACAAGTATGTGTTGGGACAGTTTCACATAAATTTAATTTGGTAATCTCAAGGTACAGTGAACTGCTTCCTCTGTCACACATGAATCATGTTTTTTCATTTCCTCCGTTCTTGCAGGAATTTAAAGAAGGAGCTGAATGATATACGATTTGAATTCATGCCTGGAAGAGGTAGGCTGCGTTTGGTTTTTCTTTTTCATTAGTGACATGTGGTGTGCTATCTCTGAGCGCCCTCTTGTGGACACCGGCTCAGCGGGTCTGCTTCCCCCTCCTGCCGCGTTAAGCTTCTGAGCCCTCCAATCCAATTTAGAGGAAAGTGAAAACTCTCAGGTCATGCGAGGTGTCTAAAAGCCCGAGTTACTCGGGTAACTTAACCTCGTAGCCAGCTCCCATATGCGTTTACAGGCCTGACTGTGAACCTGTCTGTCAGCTCTGCATGTTTTCTCTGACAGTTCCTGAACGTTTGCCCTGTGCCCCTTCACAGACACAGCCGACGGGGTCTCCCAGGAGCTGGTGTCCGCTGGTCTGGTAGATGGACGGGACTTAGTGATTGGTGAGCGAGACAACAGCCCTGTCTGTCGGCCATGTAACTAAATCCCACAACACAGACCCCAGTGACCCAGGCTGGCGGCTCTCAGCTAATCCTGGCTGGGAATGATTTAAAAAAGTGCCTGTGCAATTGAGTAACATACAGAGTGTTGCTTTTAGTGTTTGTAATAGGACTCTTACAGAACGGCTATAAGATATACTGTCAGGTTTGTTATAGATGTACGTTTTCAGGGCCCACCGTGCTCTTGTTTCAGTTGCTGCCAATTTGCAGAAAATTGTTGACGAGCCTCAAACTAACAGAAATGTGACTTTCAAGCTGGTAAGGCGCCTGATCATGTTCCCGTCCTGACACCTTCCTCGTCTGACTCCTTGCTGCTGTCCTCCCCAGAAGACGGCTCTGTTAAATGCATCTCTGGTCTTTCTAGGCCTCGGGCGTGGAAGGCTCCGAAATTCCCGATGATGTGAAACTCATGGGCTTCGCTCAGCTTAGCATCAGCTAAACGACAGGAGCTCGAGAGACGCGACGGACCGTGAAACACAACATGAGGAAGCGACGGTTTGGCTTGGCCCCTGCGTTTCGTTCGCTCTCGTTGACCTAAAGGAACCACTTCTGCCAAAGAACCAAAGCTGGCGTCGGCCTGTAGGATGCTCGATTGAGTAACACTGCGGAGCGCGATATAGGAATCTCACAAAAATGTTTACAGTCTTTGTGTAGAAGGACCCCCTCACTTACATTCACCCACTATATGTTTTCTTAATTTAAAAGATACATTTGCACAATCTTAATGACTCTTCTGCCCGCCACTCCCAGTCTATGTAGGAATACTTTACCGCCAGCAGTACTACTGAACAAACTGAGGGGTGCCCCCCCCCTCACCCTCCCCACTCTCCCCACCCTGTTCTGAACTGACCTGCAGAATGACAGCAGGTTCAGTCACTTAAGTAAGGAACCGCGGAGATCAGCCAATCAGAGCAGCCGATTCCTCACAGCTTCATGGATGCCGCACCTCCCTGAAGGGCCTTGGATTAAACATTTTTGTTTTTTTTTAAGAATCAATGCTGCAAGATGAGTTAAGAATACTTTGAATATCTGCCACTAGGGGGCAAAGAACCTACCTGGCATCAAAAGAAATGGATTGTATGACCTTCCTATTGCTCTTCCAGCTTAACCGACATGAGAGGCCTCATATATCTGTGTCTCGGAATTATGGTCCTGAAGCATCTTGCTCTTCAATTTAAATAGGCTTATTTTTGATCTGGTCCCTATTGTGATTCGTTGTGATCAAACAGGTGACCATGGTACTGTTCTAGGATGCAGCACAGCTTCTCTGATGTAGCTATGGAGACAGGCGGCCTCCCACTCGTTTGGCTGGACTTGTAGTAAGATGTGTCCCCTTGCAATTCCAGAAGCACCTTAACTACTTCTGGGATTATGGGAGCTCTTCTTACTATGTCACATATTGATATCTGGATTGTGTTCAGGTTCCGGTATGTTCTCTCCTATGAAGGTTTGTGTAACAATAAGTTCAAATATGTCAGCCCTACATCATTTTATCTTCTGTATGCATAGCAGCAGTAACTTCCATCCAACTTGCCATCCCCATCTCCCCTTTTACTCCACATCTCCAACTCATATCCTCCCCCTTTTCTCCACATCTCCAATTCATTCCTCCCTCCCTATTTCCGCCACATCTCCAGATCATATCCTCCCCATTTCCTGCACATCTCCAGTTCATATTCTCCCCCTTTCCTCCATATCTGTTCCCAATTTCCACATTTATTCCCTGTTTTCTCCCCATTTTCCTCATTTCCTGGCCATTTCCTCCCCATCTCCTCCTCATATCCTTCATATTTCATCCCAGTTTTCAGAACTCCCCTATCGCCTACCATTTCCTCAATATTTACTCCCAATTTCCTCTCCATCTCCATTTTCTCCCCATCTCATATTTTTCAAATCTCCTCCCCGTCTCCTCCCCATCTCCTGCCCCATTCGTCATTATTTCCTCCCGATCTACTCTCCATTTCCTCCTCGTTCACTCCTCCTTTATTTTATCGCCCAGCCACTCAGTCACAACCACAGCACTTGTAATGGGAAACTTCACCTCTGTTTCTAGATAAAGATTCGCCGTCAACCGGTCTTGGGGTTAGTTGTTTCTTGTTTGGCCTTGTTTTATAAAAGTGACTTTAAGAAAAGGACAAAAATCGTGTTTTCATCCAGCATGATGTGCTGAGGAGCTCTCCACCGGCTCAACAGGGGTCAGAGGAGGTTGCCTAAAAACAGCCGTCTTTCTCCCAGCATGGGGTCACCTTTTCCTAAGCAGATGTTCACTCACCTCCGCTCAAAGCTACACACACAACCCAAAAGCCAAAATGGGGGTTATTGTTGTCTGGACTGTTGCAAGCCTGGATTTCTCAGTAAGGCTCCCACGTTCTGGTCCTGACAGCACGCTTGTGACCTCCCTTTATGCCTGTTCCCATCTGATTTTAATAAGTTTGTCCTGCATTAAAATGTGCACATATTTCTCTTCTTTTTTGGATTGTTCTTTCATCACAACTTTGTTTTTAATGGAGTGGAAAGAGGTATTAGGTTTTTTTTTTTTTGGTCAGGAGTTTTGGATTTGAGCCTTAAATATTTCTGTTCTTTCCTCAGCTTCTTAACAGCTCACAAATGAAGTCAGCCCACAGGTTTCTGGTATCCCTACCCCCACCTCAGACACACATTAGTGAATTTAGCAATGATGACATTGGATTCTTTCCATCCAGCAGACCGATTTCCTGTAATTCCTTTGTGATGTCACATTCCAATGCATTTTCTTAAGGTTTATTTTGATTGCTGGCAGCGGGTGAAGGAAAACATCAGTTAGTGTTTTTCGATTCCTTTCTTGATAGACAACAGTCATGCCTCTTGAATATATTGGACTGAGTGCTTTTAAGGGACAATGTGTAGTCACTTAATGAATTATTGGGTCTGTCTCACAGGTCCTGAGTAATACCCTGTCACTTTATGGCCAATTCTGCCAAAATGTTCCAATGATTTTTACCCCATTCTCCAGTTCTGTGTGAAATACACTAAGTCCTGCTTCTCATAAATGGTGAGCACGCCTACATGGTTGGAGACATTCACAACTTTATTATTTATTTATTTTTTTTTAGGTGGGGGGGAGGGGGGGGTGTCACATGGCACTACGAGGTGGTCACAGGACACTGAGGATGTCGCTCCTTCTTAATTATGCAGATTGACTTTGCCCTTTAGTGTTGATTACATTAAGGAGGAGTTTGAGAGTCGGGTATTATCCACACCTTGAAGTATTCTGTGCCATTTTCCTGTACTAGAGCTTATTGTGAGTACAGGTTTAAATATAATCCCACCACAGAACATGGCGTGTTCTGGATGTAACCCTAGTCCAACTGCATTGAACACTTCCCAGTTATTCCCTCAATGCATTTTCTCTATTTCTTTACTCAACTGTAATACATTTAATGAGATTAACCATAAGTAGCAATGGGAAGGATTACAGTTGCAGTCGACTTTGTGTTTTGTAGGATATAACACAAAGCTGTCCCATTTTCAGTTTCCTTTCGTTTGGTTTTTTATTTTCACAGTTTTTTTCTTGGATTTGGATTTCAGTGCATGTTCCCTTAATTGTTTTTAATCAATAAAGAATGAACTTATTATCACACAGTTGTGTGTTTATGCTTATTTGCCTGTCAAGTTGGATGGTTTTTAAACGTGTCGAAATGGGAATGAGGTGGCGGTTGGACACGAATGACCTCGCCTTCCCATTAGACTCTTGTATGTTTTATCTGGAAATGTCAACCTTAATGTTGCGTTAAACTCCCACAGCAAGTTCGCGCCCCCCCCCCCCCCTTCTTTGATTCCCCCCTTTTTAGACTGGGCCTCCCCATTTTTTTCTGGGGTGGGGGAATAATGCAGTCACCTGCTTGGTGCCGTTGACATTATACTAGGCACGTGACCTAAACATGAGTCGCATGTCTGTGGCTTCAGTGTCGCTCAGCTCATTTCCAAAGGGGCAGATTCAGAAGCTGGGTGTCTGGTATTGAGTTCCACTCAGTACCAATGCAGGGCTCCCTCTGAGACTCAAACAAACAATGTTCATGTTAGCCACGTGGGCCTGGCACCCCTTTGCGTCACAGTGGTGTCCCTCAGAACTGAAAGGTGGATTTAATGAGCTCTGATGCCAAGTTTACACTTCACGATTTTAAATTGGGTTGCTATGTGTGAACTGTTCATGACACGACCAAATGGATTCACCAATGTGTCACAGATGCCCACCAGATATCCAGCGTGCTAAATGCCTGGAATTGTCGGCGAAGATGAAGTTGTGTAGTATGAATGGTGTAGTGATCTGATGACTTAGAAAGTCGTGTATTTTGGACTTGGCATGACGTAACAAACGTGTAACAAACAACTTGTTGCTAAAGACCTTTCAGACAAAACTCAGAGTAGTGATGTAACTAATTTATAATACATATACACTCACCTAAAGGATTATTAGGAACACCATACTAATACGGTGTTTGACCGCGTTTCACCTTCAGAACTGCCTTAATTTTATGTGGCATTGATTCAACAAGTTGCTGAAAGCAGTCTTTAGAAATGTTGGCCCATATTGATCGGATAGCATCTTGCGGTTGATGGAGATTTGTGGGATGCACATCCAGGGCACGAAGCTCCCATTCCACCACATCCCAAAGATGCTCTATTGGGTTGAGAT